>JAMZAV010003000.1:0-157984 GCA_024449915.1 Sweltsa coloradensis
AGGAAAAAACAACCCTCTTGTGTACGTGGAGGCCCAAATCGTGTTGATGACTGAGGCATATGGGCCTTAAGGTTTGTAATTAATTGGTTGTGAGTAATATATCAAGATATGCAGTGAGGCTCATCGTGACGACACTATATTGTCACAAAAAAAACATTTTCGGCATTTTAATTTAATTATGGACTAACTGTAACATGGTGCATTTCACTTGAAACGCAATGCGTGTAAATTGATACAGTGGCCAAGCAAAAGTATTCTGTTTCTCCCAATTCAACTCTTCCAATTAAATTAGAATATACCGTAAACAATGTACATCTCAACAGCTGCAAATCAATCCAACTTTTAGCCTTTCCCCCATGACTAATAATCTGAAGTGGAATTTTTCACACTGACACTATAAGATCTTAGTGCTCAAAGCTGTAAGGTTCTTTTGACAGGAGTCTTTTCTTTCACAAGCAGGGCAAAACAAAGAGAAACTAAACTTCCAGTCTGGACAGAACAGACAACCTCCTAAGTTCACAAACATAAACCAAATGATGCGAGGACACAGCAGCCAAGACTTGCAGCAATAGAACTAACTCCATGTACTGTGGAGGCCCTTTAAGAAGAACGAAGAGCCAGCACAAACACGTCCACCTGGGGACAAGAACAACAGACCGACTGCGATGCGAGACTCTCCGTTGTGTTTGTGTGCGTGTAGCTGCAGGGGCGGCGAGGTCATATCGACGTTACACGTGAAGTGCATTGGAGGTTTTAAAAATCGCATTGATGACAGCAGCACATGGGATTTATGGTGTGTAATTAATTTAGTTGAGTGATTTTCTTAATAACGTTCATCGTGATACGATAATATTTGTTATTATTGATTAGCCTATAATTTGGCACTTTGATATTGATTAAAACTGGTAGGCTTTTTAAATGTGACTGTATATTTATTTATTTATTTAAATTACTTTACTTTCAAACATAGTACACTCATTTCACATCCATTCAACACCATCGTTGCTAGTGACTACTATAAAACAAAATCAAATAACAAAAACATGATGTGAGGCCACAGCCCTCACAATCCCAAAATAATATTATGCATTCTAAACTCAAACATACTCCCCCCGTTGATTGGAGATCAAAATACAAAGAAGTATTACATAAGACATTGAGTGGGAGGGAATTAAATGACGAATTGGTCTCTTCATCACGTTGCGACCTAATCGTATGTTGACAACTCGAACTAGCCCATCACTCACCTGGGCAGATGCTTTCTACGACCCCCATTTTCCATTGGAGAGGAGGCAGACGATCATTCGAAAAAGGGCACACCATTCCCGGTTGTAGGTTGTTTTGGGAAGTAGACCATTTCTGCCGTTGCTGGAGTCCGTTGAGGTAGCCCCTTGACCAAAATTTTCCACAACTGCTGGTGCATATGTTGGACTCGTTGCCAACGTTATAACTGGTTGATTGTCGACGTTTTTAAGCAAGTCTGGCTCAGGTAGGCTTATTATGGAGCGCCTATGAGAAAATGACCTGGACTTTAAAAAACGTTGGATCATTAGGATCGTTTTGACAAAACGGTAAGAGGAGGGGAATTCATACATGCTTCAATTTGAAAAAAGTAGAGTAGCTAATTCTTCAACGTCAGTGTAGCCGTCCCTACCACACTTTTTCAAATAAAAATTTCATGACTTCACTGCAGCTTCCCAGAGACCACCAAAGTGTGGTGCACTGGGCGGAATGAAGTGCCACGTAAATTTTTCTTTAGCAGCATTTTCCCTTTGATCTGATCGCAGAACGATTGGGTAAGGAACAGCCTACGCAACTCTTGAAGCTTACGGTTTGAGCCCACAAAGTTCGTAGCATTGTCACTGTAAATGTGTAGACACTTGCCTCTTCTGGCTGTAACCTTCTTACGCTGCTATAAAAGGCTTCAGGTCGTTAAATTACTCACTAGTTCCAAGTGTACAGCTTTTACTGCAAAGCATACAAATATTGCAACATAGCTTTTTGATTGTAGTTTTGCTGCGTACTGATCCAGCCCTTTATTGAAAAGGGCCCAGCATAATCTACTCCTGTGTTCACAAAAGGACGAGATGGTTGAACACGGCTTTAGGTAATTGACCCATCAATTGTTTTGATGTTGATCCCTTCAGTTTGAAACAAGGTAAACATTTGTGAATGCAATTCTTGATTACTTGTTTTGCTCGGGGGATCCAATATTGCTGGCGCAATGATGCAGTTAACAATTGCGGACCAGCATGAAGTAGCTTGAGATGTTCAGAATTGAAAATCAATTTAGAAAGATCATGATTTGGTGGCAGAATAATTTGATGCTTGTTATCGTATGGAAGTTCTGAATTATTTAATCTCCCACCGACTCGCAGGAATTTTTTCATCGTCTAAAAATGGATAGATTTAACAGAAAGGGCTTTTCTTTGAAACTTGACCGTTGTCTTGAAGCTCTTGAATTTCACGAAGGTAAACATTTTTTTGCACCCCATTTAATGCAAATTTTGAGAGCAGATTGCAGCTCTTCAGCAGATAGCACACCTGACTTTCTTGACATCGAATTCTTACAATTGAAGTTGAATCGCAAACAATACGCAACTACGTGTGTCATTTCGAGAGTGACGAGTATTTGGAAATAATCTGGGTTGTTACAGTATTAGTAACTAACATGGTTTTGCAATTCTACGTTTTTTCGGATATGGAATTGTCACTGTTCAATGATGGGACGGATGGGGGCCACGATAGAGTAGGTTGCTGTAGCCAGTCAGGTCCGTGCCACCATATATCAAGTTGTTTAGTGTTTTAGGATCAGTTCCTCTTAAAATAAGATCTGCTGGATTGTGTTTGGAAATTAACATGTTTCCAATCCTTATCATTAGTGCATTCTTAAATTTTGGATACTCTGTTCGCACAAATGTTTCCCTCGATTTGAAGACGAGGATACCATGATAGAACAAGGGTTGAATCCGTCCAAAGATGTATGCTGTCAATCTTAAGGTTCAAGATTGGTAGTTTTTTTTTGTACCAGTTGCGCTAGTAACAATGCGCCACAAAGTTCTAAACGGGCAGAGTTACCTTTTTTTACAGGTGCTACTCTTGATTTTGAGCACAGTAGATGAATACAAACTTCATTTTGAACATTGACTGACCTGAGATATAAACACGATCCATCGCTCTTTTCTGATGCATCTGAGAAACCATGAATCTGTATGCCCTATGATTGGTGCGTTGCATAGAACTAATCGGTCAATTTCAATGTTGTTGACAAATGGAATTTTGTTGGTGAAGCTTGTTCCATTCCTCAATAACTCTTGTGGTAGTCGATCATCCCAGTCTAGTTTATGAAGCCATAACTTCTGTAGAAATATCTTATGTAAAATCACTATTTGGGCTGACGAGACCTAATGGATCAAATATCGACGCAATGTTGATAAAATCTTCCGTTTTGTAACATTCGTGGCAGACACTTGATCGTGCGAATATGAAGAGCTTTGTTTTGTACGAGAAACTTATCTGACTTCGGATTCCACAATAAACCAAGTGTTTTAACGCTGTCTGTGCGATCAATTGAGAGGTAACTGGTTTTCCTCTGTACTCTGTAGGTATTGTTTTCAAGTAACTCTGGACAGTTTGAACACCATTTTCTGAGTGGGAATCCTCCACTATTTAATAGCATGGTCATGTCATCTTGAATTTGAAGAGCATCCTGGGTATTGTCACAGCCACTGAGCAAGTCATCAACGTAAAAGTCTCGTCCTAGCACTTTTTGTAGCGCGAGGATAGCTGCTAGCTTCTTCTTCGGCAAGTTGTTGTAAGCATCGTGTTGCCAAGAAAGGGGGCTGAAGCTGTTTCCGTAGGTGACTGTTTTTAAGCTCGTAACATTTGACAGATTCTTCAGGCGATGTTCTCCAGAGAATTCTTTGATATCGAGTGTCCCGTGGGTCTACGTTGACTTGACGATACATTTTAGCAATGTCCCGCTGTAAATGCAATTTCATGTGTTCTAAAACCCTACCACGATTGACCACAAGTCTTGTTGAAAAAGTAGGGCCCACCATCAGGATATCATTTAAGGATTTACCGTTCGTAGTTTTGGCTGAAGCGTCAAAAAAAACTCGTGTCTTTTGGGTTTTTGGTGCTGGAAGCCTTAACACAGCATGATGAGGCAGATAGTATACATTGTCAGAATGTACACCTGAATCTGTCTGCACTTGTACCATATGGCCTAGCTTTTCGTATTCTTCAAGAAACTTGTTGTATTCCAATCGTAGTTCTGGTTGTTTGTGCAGCCGACCTTCCAAATGTTTAAATCTGTAGCTTGCCCGATCGAATGAGTTTTCCAAGAGTCTCATGATCTGCCTGGAATGGAAGCCTTACTACAAAACTCCCTTTACTATTCCTTGTCACAGTTTCTTTGGAAAGTCGCTCACATTTTTGTTCTTCGTCGGTTCTTGGCTTTGAGTGGACTTCCTCAAGTTCCCAGAAACGTTGCAGTTGCCGATCTAGAATGTCATCTGTTTGCAGAAGTGTGCGGTAACAGATGCAGTAGAGGCATCGCCACATACTTGTTGGAAACGTCCTGCCAGTATCCAACCCAACTCTGTATCCTGTAGATAGGAAATTATTCTCTAATCTTGACTTTTGTCCAGGCCTTAGAAGCTGGAAAAAGAGTTCTGCCCCTATCAACAGATCAATCCTTCCTGCTGAAGAATGTTGGGTCAGCTAAATCGATGTCAGGTATATTCCCTGTTCATGTTCAATCAACATATCTGGCATCTGGCCGGTTATGCGTTGCAGAACTAAACATGACAAGTTAGCATTGAAGTTGCCTACTTTAGATTGCAGTTGGCATTCAACCATATACTTTGATTCTGAGGCTACGTTATTGATACCTCGAATTGAAATGGGGTTCCTATGTTTCTTTAATCCTAATCGTTTTTACTAAATCTTCAGTACAAAAGTTAGATTGACTTTCCACTGTCTAAAAGAGCTCTACACTCTTGAAGCTTGCCATTACAATCTTTTATGAGGACTATTGCTGTTGATAGTAGAACATGTGATTGGATATCCTTGAATGCACAGCATGCGTTTCTGAAACTGGTTTGAACTTCCCTCGTGACCTTATCTGTTTGTCACATAATGGGGCAGGATTAAAATTCTCTGACCATGTCAGAAGAACCCACGTTTTTCAAGATGAGAATTGTGTAACAGAGTATGATGTTTTTTGCCACACTTTCGGCAACCCTTTGAGTGGCATGACTTGACAACGTGCCCAGTGCGAAGACAGTTGAAGCATAACCTGTTGTTTTCTACACAATATTGTTTCTGAGCTAGGCTTAAGTTCCTGAACTCATCACATTTGTACAACGAATGTGATTCATTGCAACTCTGACATTTAGGTACAGTTTTTGTCTGTAGGGCCCAGAAAAAGTATGCATTAGACTTTCTATCGCTTGGATTGAATCTTCCCTTGACTTCAGCAGTAATGAACTTACGATCTGTACAATTACTGTTACTGAAGGGTTGAACGTTTTCTAGAGCTTGTCTTCTGTGTTCAAGAAAAGCGATGAAACTATCAAGTGATGGGAATGCTTGATCATTGAGGTGAGTTCCCATTCTTTGCGTGTATTACTATCTAAACGTCTGGTGAATAGATGTAACAATATGACTTCTTTTCCCAAAAGGTGTTTCAATACTAAAGGGGCCCTTAAAGAGCATTTAGATTACTAGACACTGTGTTGATAAAATTGTAACAATTCAGTTGCAGATTCTTTTTGTACTGATTTAATATCATCAACTCTTTAAGATGTTGAGATGCTATCAGCCTTTTATTTTGATACCGATTTTCCAAAAATTTCCAAGCCACAGTGTAGTTATTCTCAGTCAGAGGTAAATTTTGAATCAATTCTAATGCTTGTCCTGTTAGAACGATATCAGATAGTAGTACTTTTCTATAATGGCCACATCGTTGTTGTCGTGAAACCATAGCTCTGAAGCTGTCACTAAACGTCAGCCACTTTGTATAAGAGCCGTCAAACTAGGCAACTTTATAGACGGTAGGTTTAACTTATCTTACTAGGCCTGCGAGATGCGCCAATTGTATCATTTGAGGCGTCCCAGGTTTAACTAAGTGTTGTCTAGGTTCTAACAAGCCTGACATAGTTGCTCTAAGGTCATGAACCAGAGTTTCAATGGTGATCCTCTCTCCTTCATGGTCTATGTTTTCATCATGCAACTCTAGATTTTGGTTTGGACCTCATCAAACCTTGTCCAGGTTTCAGTAACTGTTCAAGTCTAATTTTTTATCTTATTGACATCCTGCGATATGTCGAGACTACTGACAAACGTCTGAATTCGTGAAAAGGAGCTTTATAAATACCCTCTCTGCTTGACCCAAAGCTTGATTTGTTTTGTGTCCTGTTGAAAGGCTAAAGAACAAATAGTTTGTCTGACCTGTTTTCTGCTGGTTGCTGACACTGTCGAAGCAAAGCAAACTCGTGATAAATCTGGCGCGGTTTTGGGCCAATGATTAAAAATGGTAGGCTTATTTAAATGTGGACTGTATAATTCTTTCTCTATTTGAATTACTTTATACTTTCAAAAAAATAGCACAATCATTTTTAATTCCATTTCAACTCGTTCGTTGCTAGTGACTACTAAAAACATATCTAATAACAAAAACATGATGTGAGGCCCCCGCCCTCACAATGCATAATAATATTATGCATTCTAAACTCAAACAGATATGTTAGTAGAGTAGTATTCAAGGGAGCTTTTACAACAAAGATTATCGCGCCTCCATTATTTTTAAATAACTATGTAAAGTGCGGAAAAAGAGCTTAAATATGCTATGTTCTTATCATGTTATCACCGTCATTTTCAAACAAACATTGTCATTTCAGATTGATCCTAAGAATTGAGGATATGTGATCCAAAGTTTGCAGGAGGAAGACAGCAGCAAAACCACCCGCAGTCTTATCATCTGGTGCTCTCCCTATCAAACAACTTGTTATGACAAACAACGAGGATATATTTAATTAATTAATTAAATTGCTGTGTATTGGTAGGGGAAAAAGGGCGAGATTTGGACATGGAGCACATGAGGACTACGTCCATAAAACCCCACCAATATTATTTAAAATTTACAAAAAATTCTTAACAGTTGAGAGAGAAACTCTGTTGTACAGATACAATTGCCACGAGGACACAGAATAAAAATAACATTCATTGATTAAGGATGTGCGAGTCGCGCGCAGACAGCAGCGATGCGCTAACACAAACTTCCAGTTTACCATTTTTTATTGAGCTCCAAACATAAGGAATGTGGCCCACAAAGTAATCATTCCCTAGGGAATTTTATTCCCTTTCTTATGGTTATCGTATTTTTTCGATACTAAAATCCATGTTTTACGTGCCGTATTTTAAAGTTTGCAATGTGTTCGGTTAATTATAGTTATTTAACGGTATGTTTTGTATTTTCGAATATACACAGTTACAAAACACACCAAATGTAGACGAGTGAATTCTGCGGGTCATGAAGTTGTTGCTATGTTGATAACTCATTTAATCTCTTTTAAAACAAAAGGCAACTGTTTGTGCGTGTTTGTTTGGAGAGTGTCTCCACGCGGTGGCAGTTTCATGAAGCTTTGCTTCTCTTCTCCGCGGGCGGAGGGGAGGACAACAGTCGAGCGAGCGAGGGCTCGTTGGAGCTCACACAGGCAGGTGGAATGGCATGCCAGACGTAAGGGGAGGAAAGTGTGTCCTCGAGGCACAGGCGAGACCACTACTAGGATGTTTTGTCAACACCGCACAATAACAACAGACTGACATCCTTTCTTCATTCTATAACAGATTGACAATTTGTTTTGCTTGGACTGGGAGTCTAAGTACCACGAATGATGTGATTGGGAACTAGTAATAAGGTGTATCATCATGATAATGTTTCTCGGTGCTACTTGCTTTACGTCTTTATTACTGTAATCATACTATTCCGATCGATGAGTGGACAATTTAGCCAGCGTAGTTGGCCGCGGACGATTAGGCGCAGGTTTAGAAAACCGTGGTCTCTGCGCGTTCCTGGGGGCCTAGCCTCGACGAACTGTCGGAAAGCATTTTTTCGGCCGACCACAAAAACCGAATTTCGGAAAGTCTAGCCTCGACGGTATTTTGCGACAGTCGGATTGAGGAACCCGAATTCGTAAAGTTTCCGACAACTATCCCAGCCGTTGTCGGAACATAATTTATTCAACCAATGGGAGAGCGCTCAGACGCGAGCGGTGGGAACGACAAGGTTTGAAGGCAGTGGTCTTCGCCCACTTTTAGTAAACAAAATAACACATGGGACTTGACAAGTGTCAATCTGTAGACGTAAATGTTCCCAAGACCTTTTCAAAATCGGGTTTTAGGAGCCTAGGCGTCAGTTCTTGAGTAATGCCATGCAATCTTATTTGAAATATTGCATCAGCAAAAGAAGAACAAGGATTCTGGTGGTCTAGGCCTAGTACCCAACGATAGGCCTACGAGGTTCATGAGGTATGTTTATCTTTAGCCTAGTACCTAGGCCCTACATCATAAAGTTCATCATAAAGGACCTAGCCTTTGTTTAAATTTATGCACACAAATCTAGCCCTGTCACAAGTAGTAGGCCTATGTAGTATCTGCTAATCTAGGCCTACGAAAGACCTGAGCTGACTTCACCTAACCTAAAATAGGGCCTACATAAGATACACAAGGGCCAATCCTTAACCAAACTAAAGCATAGGACTAGGTTAGGTTCAACGCTGTTACAACTCTAGGCCAGCCCATGCACTAGGCCCTACGCCTAACTTACTGACTCACTAGAATTACAAACAGGCCTAGAGAGCATTGTCAGACCTAAACATGGACATAAACCATCGGCTTGATAGGCCTAGGCAATCTTTAGGTCATATCAGATCATTGTAATGTAGTGTGCATTGCATTCAGGGGACTTAATTTAGGTTCGGCCTATGTGGGGGAAAAACTCAAAAGTTGTTATCCGCGTTCCAGCCCACGCTGGACGCTAGTGGTAATATAAACGGGAAATAAGTAATATAAAGTAGTGCCTATGCTAGAGAACTTGAACTAAAAACTATTATTTTTTTACAGATGCAATTATTCAACAACGCTATGATTGTTATGTTCGTACGGCAGCTTAAAATGAAGAACTGTTGAAACTACTGTACTTTCAGCACCGGTACCCTCCTAGCCCCTGCAGTAATCAGCACATGGAATGAGTTACTGATGTCGTGAAGAGGTAAGATTTTATGTGGGGCAGGTGGGGGCAGGGGTAAGCCCTACATATTGCAAGTGTGGTCAGTAAACCGGCTCTAGTGGCTGCTTACGTCTAACGTGCTCTGCCGTCAAACATACGGCAGGTTTAGAAGCCCATCAGACAGCAGTCTCATGTTTTTATTTAGCATAGGCCTATTATGATTTGCCGTTATTCAGGCCATCAAACAAGAAGTTACAATAAACTTACGTCAAATAAATTAAAAATATAATAATTATTGTAAGACCATAGGTCTAGGTCAGACTTTTAAAATATCACCAATCTATACCGGTAGCATACCAAGGCCTACGCAGATATGTATCGAAAAATAATGTCAAAAATTACTTGGGCCCCTAATGTAAAAAGCCTAATGGATAAATTCTATTAGGCGTTAGGCCTATGTATTTTAAAATCTTGGCCATGTAGCCTAAGACTACTTATTCTAAAAAGGTGGAGGCTTATTATAAAGAAGACTATAATGTAGATTAGTTGAACTTAGTGAATAAATTATCTCAAAGACAAATACTGGCACTCACATTCTCTACCAAACTCTCCTCGGCCACTTGAGATTCAAATTAAATTCAGGCCTCGCCTACTGTGATATAGGTAGGACTTAGTTTTCATTACAACTAGCTGGCATATTTAAAAAAAATTAAATCAAATAATCAGGCTTAGTAATTTAAAGAAGAACATGATTTAGGCCAAAATTAATGTCATCCAGATTTTTATTACAAGTAGTAGGGCTTTAGCACACAATTCAATAGGGAGGCTACTACATGATTTTTTTTGTTGACAGTTTCCTGAAGGTGGGCATCAACTAGCTGCCAATGAGTGTGCCTCTAAAATCTCCTAGACCTTCCAGCACTTGCAGTACCGGTACCTGTAGTGTCTGGAGTGGATCGTTGGCTACAGCGGCACAGCCTCAAGAAAAAGTCCCCAAGGAGAAGAATCTCTCAATTTATTATGCCTTCAAATATTATAATAAATTACTAACTACAAAACCAACTTGCCTAAATTCCATATTACCTGTAGGGCCTATAGCCTATACAAATAAAACAAAATATTGTGTGATATACTGCAATTCAATGATAGATCTTTCCCCATTACTGTTTTATTAGCCTACTAGCAATGTATGCGGGTTGAAATGAACTCAACCGGCCTTGAAACCCGTGTCCGTTTAAACTATGAATTATTTTAACCGCATAACCTGCATCGAACTCTACCAATGTAAACGGGGTAAAAAACTATTGTACCTACACCTACACCCTGCATACCTTATGTTCTTTAAATAATTTTCTTACAATAGGAAGGCCTAGAAAATCATAACATAAAAAGACTTGACTATGCCATTTCTTTAAAAGAATTCGTTCAACCTGTACGCATACTTAGAGAAGGAACTTTTTAAAAGAACAAGTTCCATTTTCCCGGAACTTTTAAGAAACTTGATTTATTTTAATGTTGAGGAACTTTTAATTGGTCAAGTTCATATTTTCAAGGGACTTTTTAGAAAGTTCCTTAAAACATTCCATTATAATAAAGTAGTCAATTTTGTACTTAGCACCACTTTTCAGGATTTGTTAGCAAACAACTTTGCCGTTATGGATCATTTATAATTTCATATCATACGTATCATCATGATTCATGACCTACCGCTCACCGTGCTCTTTGACAGCCGTACGCAATACGCATGCTTGCAAGTTGCACGTCAGTCACTCTGCAGTCGCATTAAAAAAGTTAAAAATAAAAGGGAACCTTTTTAAGGAACTTTAGTTTCTTTTTATGAGGAACTTGAACTTTTTAGAGGTAAGGGTGTAAAAAGGAACTTTAAAGAACTTTATAAAAGTTCTTTTTTAATTGATGAACTGAATCTTTTATAAGCTCCTTTTAAAAGGAACTCCCCCAGGTATGCCTGTATGATACATTTGTTTTTGTGTCACTTGGTGCTGTGGTTAAGGTGTACCGGGTATGTCAATATTCAGTGGCTTCAAAATTGCTAACAAGCAAAATAAATTATGAAAATCTACATTGACTCGCTTGCACGCAGTTCTATGCATGGCGTAGGCCTAAATCTGGAACGCATAAAGTTGACTGCACTTGCTCGCTACGTACTAAGGTGACTCGAGTGCTGAATATTAGTACATGAATCTAATATCTATGCTTCAAATGAAGAAGGATCTGGGTACCGGTTCAGACATACTTTTTACTTCAAAAGGGTATATCATCCATTATGAACTACATTCTAGTTCTATTCGTAGTTTTTTTATGGATGCCGTTGCAGCTTTCAATTCAATTTTTGCAATTGACGCTGAGCTGAGGTAAAGAGAAGGAAGAGAGTATATATTCAAAGAGTTGCTGCTGCACTAGAATTTTACAAGGCCAATTTTATACGTTGTTCCAAAATTCTACACGCAAGTTCGTAAGTTGCGAGTGACTTTAGATATAGGTAGGCTACCGGTAGTGACTAGGCCTAATGTTTTTAGACAGTAGGCCTAGGTTCAGTGCTACTTTATCACTGGGTATGTAGCAAATTAAGCGGCATATGTTGTGTGTCCTTGTGGGAATTTTTGGCGTTACCTCATTTTGCAGTGGTGCCGGTCAATGATCTCTACCGGTACAGAAGAAAGAGTAGGGGCCTGGGCCTTTGACTTGTAGCCTAGGGCCCTACACTAGGCCTTTCTAACCACCCACAGGTAGGCCTAGCTAACTGGTAACCTACTTCCTACAGTAGGCCTAGGCCCTAACAAAAAAAAGCAAGGCTTAGACCTGATGGGGCCTAGGCTAGGCTTAGCTTACAATTATTTATAGCCTACTAGGCCTAATCCTTTGGGGTAGGGCCTACCTAGGCTAGGCCCTACCATAGGTAGCCCTAGGGCCTATTTAGGCCTAGACCAATGACCTTCCCTTAACTTGGGATATGGCTAGGGGCTAGGGAGTGCCTAATCCAATAATTAAGCTGTTTCGTAGGCTTTAGCATTAACAAAAAAATAGACCTAGCTTAGGCCTTTGTGTGGGTAATGCAAATGACATAAGGCCTATCCCCTAGCCTAGCTTAGGGTAGGGGTTAGGGCTAGGCTTAGACCTAGGCCTAGTAGACCCTAACCCTTAGGTAAAACTTCAGGGCCTAGCTAGGACGTAAGGGTCTATGGCCTAGAGGCTAGCCCTAGTCGTAGGTTAGGCCCTACCAGTTTCTATTGTTTAGGTTAAGGTACGATTATCTAGAGTCCTAGGCCCTAGGCCTATTCTTTCCCAGTAAATAATAATAGGCCTACCACTGAAATACATGACGGGTGTGATGAGACCAAAGACCCTCCACAAGGACACTCACGATTTTTGCGTAGGCCTAGGCCTAATAAAACTCGCAAAGCGGACTTTGTAAAATTCAACTGCGGTAACTCTCTCTCTCTCTCTCTCCCACTCCCTATCACAAATCTTATTTTCTCAGCGTCAAAATACATCGACAAATTAAAACAGCAACGTGCAACAGCCCCATCAACAGAGCGTCCATCTTGAAAACATCGCACACATGTCTCTGCACATGTGACTGTCAACCAATCAGATGGCTTCCTACTCTGACGTCACTTTGTCGGAAATGTTTCCGATAGGGGGTTTGGCTGTCGGATTCAAAAGATCGGTTTCGTCTAGAAAATTCGGGATCTCAATCCGAATCCAGCGTCGAGGCTAAGCTTTACGATTTTTCTTGTCGGAAAGTACTTTCCGATTCCGAAAAGTTCGTCGAGGCTAGGCCCCCTGGTTCGAATCCTGACTAGGGCGTGGATCTCATGTGACGTTTTCCTCTTCATAATCACCCACTCATCGTCTAGATTAGCATCGGTGCAAAAATATGAGGCGTAAAGCAACAAAAAATTGAAGGGCAATTACAAACAAAACATGCCTTGAATGTGGCACTCAGGCATCACGTTTTTAGAGTGCATTTAGTGCGTTTTAGACAAAAATAAGGGGCTGGATGCAATACCGAAATACTGTAGTTTTTATACCGCAAAACTAGAAAACTACCAACAAGAGAATTAAAACACCAACGAGATAGATCATCATGTTACCAAAATAATGCAATTCCTTACAGTAAAAACTAGAAAACCGTAAAAAAAATATGGAAGTGCGAGATAGACCATGACAGTTACAACCATCGAATATACATATCATTACGTTCGCGATCGCGACCAACAATCATGAGCCTTCCTGCATGACTCAAGTGAGTTTGACGTTTGACTAGCTCTAGCAAAAATATTTCAAAATGCAAAAACATTGTTTTAATCTCTTCGATTGCTTCCAAGTAAAAAATAGAAACATTTTTTTTTAATACCTCAAAACTTAGATAGTTATAGGCCTAAATTTTATTTTAGTCAGGATATTTGGAGGGGACCCCTCCAAACAATTTGAGGGGTTTTGGGGCCCCTGAGCACCCACATAATCGGCGACCCTGGTCTTCGTCC
Source organism: Sweltsa coloradensis (assembly GCA_024449915.1). NCBI lineage: Eukaryota > Metazoa > Arthropoda > Insecta > Plecoptera > Chloroperlidae > Sweltsa > Sweltsa coloradensis. The sequence continues at coordinate 13,744 of JAMZAV010003000.1, forward strand.
GAATCTATTTGTTCCAGATTTACAGTTTGTTGCATGTCCTTCTGTTTGCGTTTAGCGCATTGTGATTTGGTTTTAGTTATTGCATTCTGATTGTACGGAGGATCACGAATTGTGAGACCCCTCGGTAATCGTGGGTCGGCTATTTCGGGCAAAACACATTCCATATAGAACTGGCTGATTTTGGGCAGCATATTTAACGCCCAAAAATCTCGGTTTCGATGAATAGTTGAATACGTGTTATCTAAAAATAAAAACCACGTTATCGTGATGTATAACAATGTACTAGACAACAATATAACACAAAATCAGTCGAACCCAATATGCATATTTTTAGAAACCACGAACCCAAATCTGGGCCTATATCAGTCACCCATATTTACTTTACTTTACTCGTCTCAATTCGGGGGTGTAACGTGTTCATGCATCGAATGTCCAGATTTCAATAATAACCAGCGTAAAGTGAGTACTCGAGTATTTGACAACAACAATCACCATTATCTTAGAAGAATAATGGTAAAATAAAATGTTATGAAAGTAGCAATTCATTCTTCTTGTTCGTATGCATCAATTAATGTTGCGATTACTGCAACGAATGTAGTGATTTCGAGGCCAAACCCGATTTTACACAATTCTGGCTTAGGTACTGAAAAGTATACTAAATTCCGCGTTATTTCCACGTTATTACGCTATTTTGTTTAAAAACGAGCATCTAGAAAATAGTGTTGAGTATTTAATTATTCACACAAAACTAACAGAATCTGTAGTATGGTGGTGTACTGACAAACTTTGTTTTAAAAACAAAAGTGGTTTTATGACCATGGCGGATGGATGGAGGTGCGTCTGTTATATTGCACCTGTTTCGAGCAACATTCAACTAGTAATTATGATGGTGTTTGTTCTAAAGAAAATTGATTTCGTTTCACTGTTATTGACAGAAGTTAGAATGTAAGCACAGAAGTTATTTGGCTAGTGCGTTTTAAATTTGCTACATTTTATATGTTCTAATACAAATTTGATATTTCTCGATTTGTTTGGTCGGGAAACATTCCCGGCGGACTTTTTTAATTTCTGAATTGTAGTAAATAATTACAATTTGATAATTTTGTAAATTACATAATACACAGTTGCCTTCCCTTACCTTTGGATGAGCACAGGATGTGACGAAATGTGATTTTCAGTGTACCCTTTCCCACGACTTCCACGTTTACTTGTAAACTATTCGAATCACTGGTATTTATATTATAGCTTTCTTGGCACGTCATACTCGTATCGGTTTTACCTTCGCACAGTATTAGCAAATTTGCATCTTATTCATTTTCGTTGACACTTAAGGGCGCGTTCGCTTTCGCGAACGCCGCCTTGAACGACCCATTATGAATTCGGTGTATTCCTTTATTTACAATTTATTCGCAAACTCATTATATACATGATGATTTCAAAACTAGTTACTAAATAACAGCGATACAAGATAAATTGTGTTATCAGTATCACCCATAAGTTCATAACCACGACACACTTTTCACTACGATCCTTCTGCCATAGCAGGATGCCATATTTGTCGTATAGATTCCCGGAATTAGCCTTTGTTTTTCAACGTCTCCCCCCCCCTTCCCAGTTCTCAAAACACTCATTTGTCCCTCTTACTGGTCGCTACGTGCTGGCGTATGGTACTCTGATTTGGGAGTTTACAAGGTCGATTTCCACCACATTAAATCGCAAATGAATGTTTTTACCTCTTCTACCTACACCATGTCAATCACACTAGATGGAAGGTAGTTGAATGCCTGAATTATTATATTATATATCTTTAAACTACTTGTAGCGATCGGTGCCAGCAAAAAAGGCTCTGAAGTTTTCTTTTCGTCACATCTTACCTCACTCATCCTTTCTTGTCCTGTTTTTTTTATAGCTTGCTACATACTAACATATTATGCACCAGCCCTTCTTGCGAACTGAATCACCCTCAATTCCCCCTAATATATGCATAGATTGGATATTGCTTTACGTCTCATATTTATGCAACTTGGCTAATCGAGACGAAGGGAGGGTACGTAAGGGATAACGCGGGGAAACAAGGGGTGGACAGGCCTGTGCTGGTCAGAACCAGCTACAAGCATAATTATGGGGAGAGCATGGGTTCCCCTACGTCGTGGTCGTCTCCGTCTGTGTCATCATCCGTCCGTGTTGTCTTTGTCGTCGCCGTCAAGGAGGTAGTCAAAGGGAAGGGGTTCCCCGAAGACGACCCAGAGCTCGCCATTAGTTTCAGGAGTGAAAAATCCCCTATTCACGGGCCAAACCGCGAGAAGGTGTCGAGTTGGAATTTGAAGGCCCATATGCATAGATGAAAGATTATTAAATAAATTATAAAATGTGTTCTCTAGCGGACACCATTTGTGCCCTAAACGCCCACCCAAAAAATGAGACGTTATGCCCAATTATCGTAATCACCAACCCTCCGAGCCATGCCCCAACCCTAACTGACCCCCCCCCCCCCCCATCCCATGATGGATTCCCTTATGACAACCCCGGCGATGTGCAATCGTTCTGATTTCCATAATCACCACTCATCGTCTCGTTTAGCCTCGTTGCAAAAATATGAAACATAAAGCCCAAATATAATCATAATCTAGCGGACATATTGTGTAGGCCTATAAGGGCGGTCGAAGGGAAAAGCACGTATACACGGGGAAGGGAAACAAAATAACATACCATTATATGGTAAATATTATTAATAATAATAATCAATGACTTGTAATGATGTCAATAATTTTCCGTTGGAAATCTGTCCAGAGACAACTTAGAGACTTTGTCAAGCGATTGTGGTATTTGGATAAATGGGGTGAATGTCCGATGGCTGTTAGTATGGCTCAAACTCAGCAATAGCATGAGCTAGTAAAACCTTGGAAAACCTTCAGCCTTCAGTCAGGATTACCGGTAGCGAGTATCGAGCAGGCGACCTTCAAAATTCAAGCCTCGTGCGCTACGCACTGAGCCATCTCTGTCGGTAATCATGTAATAGGTTCAAACGATTAGTTATTGATCACTCTGAATCAAACACAGCTTGAATGCCAACATAAATATCTTATTCTTCCAAAACGCTGGTTCGTAGGTTTCGGAATAAAGAAACAACAATACTAATATAAAAAGAATAAGAGAGACGAAACTAAAAAGAATCGTCAAGATGGAAACTGCGGCTGTAAATAGTCACATTTGTACTTGATTGATGGTGAGGGTGGCAATGCGATACGTTTAGGTGGGGATGTGAAGTAGGACTTGTTCCCTATCTCGCTCCTTCTAACAGTAACAAAAATACTTCCTGGTTATATTCTCCTCCCCACCCCCCCCCCCCCTCCCGCCGCCACAAAACACTTCTCATCACCTGCAATCATGGTTTCGGCGGCAAAGGATGGGTCGGTCTTTTCAATGCCAACACCGCCAAACATCTTTCTCTCTCGATCTCTCGCTCGCTCCCCGTCCCACCTTCCCCTCAAGAGTTGGAATTGTCATAGCCAGCAGTCTCCGAGAGCGCATGAAAGAAACGGACGTAGTGTCTCCTTCAACGTCCAATCTCAGACTGAACAATCCCTCGAGCGAGCAGGTATAAAAACCAGGACCTTTTTGACGACGCAGAACCTTAATAACAATTAAAAAAGGTTTAAAATTTAAATACAAATACAAGAAATGAGTAATGTGTAAATTTCCAGCCATAACCTGAGTATCCCGAATGTTAAACTTTGGTTGATTTAATATTAATGGCACGCAAAAGTAAAAAATTAGGATAAAAATAATAATATAATATGTGATATGTCGCAAAATGCTTAATGAAGGAAAGGAAATTAATATTACTATAATGCCTCAACATGCATACTTATTTCCATTGCACAGCAGACACCATTTAAATGAACTGTTGATTGGATATTGCTTAACGTTTCATATTTATGCACTTTGGCTAATCGAGACGATGAGTGGTGATAGAAGAGGATGAAGTAAGAACAGAAGGGAGGAGGGGAAAACCCGGTACCGGCACTTTGCCTACTCCTTTCGAATTTAAATGAAAATATTATGTTCAGGGATAATAAATAATGATGTATACATACATACCAGTTCAGCACGATTTTGTTAGTTAGTTAGTTAGTTAGTTATTAGGGTTTAAGGGCACACAACACTAAGGTTATTAGTGCCCGTATTCTCTTTTAGAGTGATGTGTAATTTTTAAATTCTATTATACAGCTTTGTTGATTTCAGATATTTAAAAACATTTGTTATATTCTCAGATTCATCAGATAAAATTTCTTTTAAATTAGGTTTTAGTTTAAAATTATTCCTCTCGTCCATGTGTTGGGGACATTCTACTAAAATGTGCTTAACAGTTAAAATCTCACCACACTGCTCACATAGGGGTGGATCTTCGCGCTTGTTTATTTACGTAACAAGTTAGTTAGTTATTAGGGTTTAAGGGCACACAACACTAAGGTTATCAGTGCCCGTATACAAGATAAACGTAACAAACATTCTTGGAAAAGGGGACATTTTTCTTTCAACGGTAAACCATCTCGTTGCTATATGTACATGTAATTGATTTGCTAGCTTTGGGGTTAAGAGCCAGACCGGACCGAATCGGGAGACGGAGGTTCGATACCCCACTGAGGTGCATTGTATGGTTTCTGAATTGGTTTCCGTTTTAGAATTTGTATTTCAATTTATGGGAACTTTTTGGAAAACAGTACGAAACGGGTGTGTATGATATGCACATATAAAACTTTTCGAAATTTTTTGATCAAGGGGTGTCCGCTGTACAATGGAAGGAAGTACTGATGCACTACAACACATCGAATTATTTTAACCCTGTTTTCTTTTTGTTTCAGATATAACATCACTGGAGGGAGCCATTTTTTTTTTTATTAGCAGAGTACCCCAATCCAGGGCAATAATTTTTATACAAATAAATATGAATTTATAAATTTTAAATTTTATAAATAAATTTATAAAAAAGTTAACTTGCTACATATTATTTTATTTCATTAATATTGTTTCGATCCCTATCCTACACTTGCTCAGTACGATGGTATTATTTACTCCTACCAGACAAATTAGAAAACAAGCACCAGAAGTTTAAATAATTTTTAAAAAAGGGTGTAAGAAACCTACTACCAATTCATTAGAAAATGTTTCCCACACGAGGAAAGAGCCTGGTTCATTAGGCGTTAAGTGTTTTATGTTAATCAAATACTTCACTTGGTACAACTGATAGTGGTAGGTGAAGCCAAATGACTCGGGTTCGGTTCCCGGTAGGAACAGTAACAGTCAGGTTATCGTTATTTATCTATCTCCATCCTTGTCCTTGAAGCATATTTTAGCAAACAAAACCCTGTCCCAATAACCATGTGATGAAAAACTGACTCAGCGACAATTGATTCAGAAGTAGTATTACGTCCGTGGCGTGAAGAACTTAAAACCTTCTAGAACCGGGAGAAAATGCCTGCCGGGAGAAGCAGAACCGCCTCTCCAAATGAAGCTGAATGTTGAAATGCGGCTAATCGTCATAGTTCGTTTTGACGGAGTGGAGTGGTAAGGACTCGACTCGGTGCAAGGGTAAGTCCCACATCCAATGTGATAGTGTAAGGTTCATTTGTGCCTAACAAGACAAAAACTGTTTCAGAGACTTTCACCGCAAACAAAAGATGGTCCTACGGAAGACCTCATTAAATGAACCAATAATTACATAATTAATGAGTTGCTATTGATTAGCTAGTATAGGTAGGAGTTGCTATATAATATTTATAAACATAAAATCTGAACCCTCTTTTGTAAATAAGTTTTTACAACTGATTACAGTGGTTGTTAAAATTTATTATTTGTCAAATTGCATATAATTAAATATAAATGAAGACCCAATAATACACTAGGTAACTGTGGGGCCAGTTCTAATGACGCCGTCAACGAGCGGGGAGACAACTTAGAGGGAAACCCCTCCAACGTCACCTCAGGCAACTGCAGCGAGTTTTCTCTCTTGCGGGGACAGAAATTACCTAACGTTTGATCAAATCCCATGGGAAAATTTTCCACCCGACCAGATGCAGGCCGCCAGGTCTAGAAGGTATGGCGACGCCTTCAACAGAAAGGAGGTCGTCCGCATTGTGGCCGCGGATATCATGGAATTAGAGAATTTTCCAACGATGGATGGCCCAGTTAGGGAAAATTGCAGCTTGTTGGCTCTGGCAACAGAAGAGCAAAAAGGCTAGTGGTGGATGACAACTCTGACATTGACGATCCAGTCAAACAACCGCAATCACAAAAGAAAAGCGTCAAGCAACCCTTAATGAGTTTCAAAATGGTCGGTCAGTTACACAAGAGCAATATGAGAAATTGCTAACGAATCTCGTTGTTAAAAGCTTGCACCCATTCTCAAGTTTCGAGAGTGCCGAATTTAAAGATGTGATCAAAGAATCGCGCCAGATAAAAGCGTTATAAGCAGAAAAACTTGATGGACCGCATAGAGAAATCTTCCAACGACCAAATCACACTCCTCACGGAAACAATTTAAAAAATTGGTTACTAAATTGATCTACTTCAGTCGACGTAGTCATCGTTGTTGATTTTGTTATGGGTTGTGATGCTGGTATGGTTTTCATACCACTGTGTCTGTTAGCTTGTTTTGTTGAATGATTGGTCATTGATGATTGTGTGTTGCTCTTCTATCGACGAGGCTCCATGTCTGTGACTTGGATAAATTTCTAACATTGCTTCCAGGGAATTCAAAAGAGTAAATTCTCTTTCATTCTTCAACAAATGATTGAGATAAGTTTCATTTATGTTATTAATAATATGTTCTTTTAAATACTTTTGATTGTGTAACAACAATATATTTGCCTACTGGCTTCTATGATAATTTCGTTAATACTTTTTTTTCTCCTTCAACAAATGATGGAGATGAGTTTCATTTATGTTAATTGTTAATGTTAATGTTAATTTATGTCAATAATACTACCGTTAGTACTGCATTGTTGTAATTAGCTAAATAATATGTCCCTAACTGTAAGTCTGCATACTTCACGCTTAAACATAACACTCAACGTAGGACTGATGGAGGACTTGGATGTTAGCTGTCATTTTAAAGGTAGCAGCAGATTTACTGACCAAGCTACTACTATGTAGTTTCTTTACCATTTCCGGAGAATGCATTTTGCGCCAATGTAATATCGACAATGTAAATTAGTACAGGCTGTTCATTGATGAATCCCAAATAAAACGGCAAAAAATAGTAGGAAGGTTTCACTTGGCAAAAATGTTCATAAGGTCAAAGAAAAGCGATACAGAAGGGGAGCCACGAAAAATGACCCTTAGGATTCAAAATGGCGGCCATGAATGAATAGGCCTATTATTTACCTATTTTGAGTGTAAAAAGACGGTAAATAATGTTAGGAAGGTGCTACATGGCAAAAAATATTCTTAAGATGTTAAAAATGGTATACAATGGGGGAGCCATAAAAAATGACCCTACGATTCAAAATGGCCGCCATGTTTAAAAAATATGTATTATTTTACTTTTTGGAATATAAACATACTGAAAATAATGATAAAAAGGTGCCCATGTCAACGTTTCTGGACAGTCGTCCTGATGACGGGGCCCAGAGCGGTCCAGAAACGTTGACATGGGTAAGTCAAATCGACGTGGCGAAATAACCCGACAAGTTTACAATTGTGATTCTAATTATTTATATGTTGTACACGGATTTGGATATTCACTTTATCAAGTTAAATGGAAAAAACCCAAAAAAAAACTGTTTATGATTAGGTGCTTTCATTAAAAAGTCAAAAGTTCGGAATGAAGGTCTAAAGCTAAGATTGTTGTTTTGTTAAATGATAACATACATTAAAAGTGGAATGGTCCCAGGCTGTAGATCAGCCTCACCACTAGAGGGAGGCCTTCAGATTGTGCCAAAATCGAAGTAGAGGTAACCCGTGGCAATGCTCCTGTTCAGGTCGGATATTTGCTAACGGTTAACATTAGCTGATGAAAATATGTAAACTATTAGGCAGAGATTATTATTTAGACCTCTGAAATATTGCTTAAATATTAGGCAGAAGATTATTATTTCAGATCGGAAAATATGTAAACTATGTAGGCAGAAGATTATTATTTAGGCCTTTGTCATACGCATTATCAAATAAATCGTAAAACTGTGTGAGCTCTACCAGGTAGTTGCATCAACATTAAGCCTCCCTATCCCATCTTACATCTATTGGTGTTATGTGCAAATTATCTTGAACCTAACTCTACGTAAATAGTGACATTCCACCTTGACCGGGCGGTACTAAGCATAAAACTCACCCAGCTGAGCAGAAGAGATAACAGCGACTTGTTGCGATGGTAGGGAAGCAAACCGATCGCGAGAGGGGACTGTGTGACTGGACGGCGACCCCCCCAGTGGGGGGGGGGGGGGAGGTGTTACTGAAGGGGGAGGGGGGGACAGCTCGCTGTAGGCATGATACAGTTGATTGTGAGCCTAGATGGAGACTGCAGGCGACGTGGGGCCCGCGAATATTACGATTCCAGGCTAAGCCAGCATTCAAACCCGAGCGTCATTAGACGGAACTTCTTACAAACACTAATTCGGAAGCCCTCGAGGACGAACCATTGGAACCCTAGGGACCTTCTGTCAAGGACTCGACCAATCCAGGTCATTCACTCGTCCCGGACCAGGCCACACCAGGACCAGGAATGGAAACATTACGCGCAAGGCTAGGAACGCAAGTAAATCAACGTACCTACCACCCCCACTCCCAGGTATCACTGATAATTATTAATGGCCTTTACGGCCTACTTTTCTCCAAAGGCGAGATCTCCGCCGTTGTGAGGTCATGTTAGGATATGTAAATGCACCCAACCCACCAGAGGTGGGGCCGAGCAATATAACAATAGTGTGACAAGGTGAGGCCCTATTAATTGGTAGAAGGCTTTTATAATTGATGAACATTTATTTATTAATATAACAACTTTATAATATTATGCTCCATTGTACCCTTTGTGATCTACGACTCCAGTATCTAGGCTACTCATTATATTAGTGAGGACCTAGTCAGTGCAACAGCACATGCTTTGACAAGTGAGGCCCTAACTAATCGTAGAGGGCTCGTATAACTGATAAGCTTTCATTAATTAATCTCACACCTTTGAATATGATACCCCATATACTATGTGTATTTATTATTCACTACCTACTTTATTATATGGTGAGGAACCTAGTCAGTGCCAATAGCACATAGTTTGACAAGTGAGGCCCTACTAATCTGGAGCAGGCCTTTATATTGACATTGAACCATTTATCATTCATCTTACCTCTTTGTAAAATGTTGGCCAATTGTCGGCCTACCATTGTAATTTATGACCCCACTATTTAGGACTACTCTCTTATATTGCGAGGGACCTAGTCAGTGCAAACAGCACATGTTTATTTTTTGACCAGAGAGGACCTTATAATATTAAGAAGGTTCTATAATTAACCATTGATCAGGTGTTATCACACCTTGTAATATTATGACCATTGTACTAGTGTGTTATTATTATTCACTATTTACCCTAGTATGTAAAACAAGGAACCAGTCAGTGCAGAGCACATAGTTGACAAGTGAGGCCTACATTATCAGTTACGGGGCTTTATTATTCTCAAACTATTAGTAAATATATCAATGTGTTTGTAATGTTATGCTCCATTATATATTTGGTAATTATTATGCACTGTTACTCTTTATTAGTGTAGTTACTCCGGACGTGCAACTGCACATGAGTTGAACAAGCGCTAGGCCCTACTTTACAAGGAAAATATCTCTTTATTAACTATAATGTTGCCCTGTTCTTACAATGTTTTGTCGCCTATGATAGACCTAGTGATATTTTGTTATCTGGTATCCATGTTTCCATGCCAGGGTTATGCAACGACATGGCCCTACTTTAATCTTGTAACCAGGGTGAACAAAGTCTGATTTTGCAATGTGTAGCACCGCCCGTACTAAGGGGGGGGGGGGACACCGTATACCCTATTCAGCCGAGCCTAAGGTCACCGACTTCACTGAAGCCTTCATGTACTAGTCTTGTTTGCAGACATCTAGTACTGCCCTCCTTTTGTTCATGGTGGCGTCTGTCAGGGATATCGTGCGTTGGTTCGGATCTGGGCTCATGCCCTTGGGCAAATCGGTATCCTGTCAATTCATAATATTGCCCCGGAATATTATTACTGTTCTGAAACCTTCTGTATACTCTATCTGAGCATGACGAGATCTTCTTATGACCACACCTGGAACTACATTGTACCCATTTTTCAAAAAATATATAATTAAGTTTTTGGTAAATTGTAACAGTGAGTTCCGCGTTCTTTACCCCCTATTTCCCTCTTTAAAGGTTCTTGGTTTCCCTATTTCCCCCCACCTTCCATCCATCGCCGGAGGGGAACAAAACCAAGTGGCGCCTGAAGCTCCTATCAGCCATCCGGTCACCTATCTACCCACACCCACCACCACTGCAGCTAGCCGGCAACCCCGCCTTTAAGGCTCAAATCTGTGTAGCACGAGATTTGGCGTGCGACATTTGGCGCCCCAACGTGGATTTATGGTGTTTGTATCTCGGCTTTCAATTAGACATAATTTCCACTCGAATTGCAATGGAGTTAATAGACTTTCAAAGAGTGAAATTGAATATGAGTTGAAATGTCGTGGACTTCCTGCCACTGGTGCCGCAGACCAGTGAGAAAGTCACTTCGTAGAGTAATCGTGACCGGACGACCAGTTAAAACACATGTGTTGGTGACCGGAAAAATGAGCTGGAATTATGCGAAGTCGGAATATAAACGAGATTCAGACTGAGCTGGAAATTTTCAGGGACGAGACGGACCAACTGTATTGTAAATTAGATACAAAAGGTTAACATACTTGGTCGAAGTCAGAATGTAGAGTGAAGGCAGATGAGGAACTTTCAAAAATGGAAGGTAGACGGTATAAAATTACCGATGAGACGCGTATGAGGAGCTAGAATAAGAGCAAAAAGTGACAAGAGGATTCAGATGACGCAACTCACTCCGGCACCGAACAATAACAAACACTACTACATTAGTGACAGAACAGAAGCATGTAACTACGGACTATGATAGTACTTGTTTCCTGTTACGTAATGAAACTACGGTTAAATGAATACAAAAGTGATTCCCGTTTTGAAATGGACCCCATTTAAACTTTTTCGGGGAAAAGGTGCAGTCTAGGCATTTCTGGAGGAAAGAGTCTATGGAACTCCGAGTTGGCCGCGCGGAATTACGGATTTATTGAACTTCTGAGGCATCAGCTGTTGATCTCTTTAGTGGACTCGCTGTAGTATGGTTCAGGGAGCAAATGCCATTGTAGATCTTGACGAACTAGTCGCAGAACTAAGCAAACATTCAAAAGGCGGTACGAAGGACTGCCTGTGGAAGAAATTCGATCCGAAACTCAGGGGAAAAACGATGAGCAGATAGACATTTATGTAGCAATCATGGGAAAATCTTTTTGCCGCGTCTAGACTCACCAAAACCTCGGAAACCGAACGCTTAAGAGTTATGCAGAAAGAATTTAGCCCCATACTACCAAGACAGGTTGTCCTTGGAATGACATTAATACTATCAGGAACTTCTCACATTAGAAGTCGAGTGGAAGCAGGACGGGTGGCGCACACGAGAAATACAATGCGCCCCACGCAAAAACGCGAAATGGAGAAAGATCTAGCATATTCGAGGCGCACGTCAGAACTTGTCGAGGGTTCAAACCAGGTTAGAACAAGCCACGTTTTAGAGGTATCACCACAGATAGCTAATGGGGTAAAACCAAAAGCATGTTGGAACTGTCAGGAAACCAGTCATCCGTATCGCAAATGTCAAAACCCCTGACTCAATTCTGTTTAACTTGTGGCACTCCTGGTGTACAGTACGACCAACTGCAGGAAGGTAAAGGGGAAACGCTACAGGAGAATTCTGAAAGACTGTGCATATCTTCCTCCCGTGTCTTGTGAAAACATTGCGCAGAATGGACAAGTGGCTCAGGTATATGTTTCGATTTCATCAAGATTAAACCCTCGATTGATTATCTACTCCAAACACAAAACCGAGCTGATAGATTGTACCTCAACTGTCAAGAATTAGATTGTCAATTCTCGGGATTGCTGGATTCAGGGCTTCGCGTTCGATTACTTTGTGACAAAAGGCTTAGACCACATTGCAGAGACGGGGGTTGGAAATTGAAAACAGACACTGCATAGCCAAGTTGAGGTTGCTAATGGACAGTTTTGGCCAGGTGTTAGGATTCATGACATCCCTATGGAATTGGAAGGTTCCATCCATAAAACATTGAGGTGATGGTCGTTCCCTCTGTGGAAACAACCACTAATTCTTGGATTAGATTTTTGGAGAAAGGTGAAAACTCCTTCCGTGAATTTTTGTCAATCACACTATGGACATTCTGACACGGGGGACTGACGATTGCTATGTCACTGAAGTGTCTGTTGACAAAGAACATATAATCCAACGAACAGTGTATGGAACTAGATGCCTTGGTAGCCCGGAACTTCGAACAAATGGGTAATCACTTGGTCAGACAACCTTAGTTCACCACAAAATAGACACCAGGAGACAGTCTTTTGAACCTATAAAACAGCGTTATTACCCACTTTCACGGTCAAACAGGCACCAGTGATGGATGCGGAATGAGGACCATATGCTACAACATGGGGTGGTGGTTCCATCAAAAGCCCGTGGTTCATTACCCCAGCTCTTCTGGTTGGCAAGTCTGATGGACCTCACGATTGGTGCGTGGATTTCGGAAGGGAATAAAGTACGAAACGAGATGCGTATTCCCATTCCTTACGTTACTCAAGTTTAGACAGACTTCGAGATGATCGTTTCCTTACCTCCCTCGATCTTTATAAAAGCGCTTATTGGCAGGTACCAGTAGACCCAAAAGTCGAGAGAAGACAGGCTTTTACATATCCCGTCACGAGGTTTGTTCGATGTTACCAGGATGCCGTTCCGGCCTACATAAGTCTCAGCGACTTGGCAGAGACTGATTAGACCCGCATATTAAGATCAGATCTCGGCCGTACGTTTGTGTCTAATCTTGATGACATCATTATCTGCACTCCACCTTCCAAAAGCATCGGAGGTGTTGGCAGAAGTCTTTCGGAGGTTAATAGAAAGCTAATTTAACACTAATCGTGGAAAAATGAAGTTTGCAGGTCAGAGCTAAAGTATCTGGGGATACGTTGTCCGATTCCATGGGTTTGCACTGCGATCCGGAGAAAAGAGCAGCCATATCGGACTATCCAGAACACCCAAAACACTGAGGAGCTCGTCGATTTATCGGTATACCTCGTGGTACCGAAGATTCGTTCCAGGATTTTCTACCATTATAGGCCCGTGACTAAGCTGACGCAAAGAACAAAAGTTTGCATGGAATGTGAAGCGCAAGAAGCCCTTCAGGACGTAAAAGGAAAAATTGATCACAGCAACCGATTCTTTCCTGCCCGGATTTCTCACGAAAGTTGCGTTCAAACGGGATGCACGAATATCGGCTTAGTGCAGTGCTAAGTCAAATGCATGACGATGGGGAGAAAGTATAGCCTTCGCCAGTAGACCTTAACTAACAACGAGAAAAGTTTTCAGCACAGAGAAAGAGTGCACTTAGCTGTTGTTTGGGCCATTGAGAAGTATCGGCTCTTACAAAGAAGGAGTTGAAATCTCACCGTTATCACGGACCACCATAGTTTGATCTGGCTCCAAAACTTACAAGAATCCCCCAGACAGGTAGATCTAGACTCGCTGGGCGCCGCTACGGCTATTCAACCGATAACTATCAAATAATTCATCGCAAAGGGAAGAACAATGTTACCGACGCACGCTCGAGGTCCCGTACCAGTGATCTTATCACACTTTCCGGATACGATACAGGATCCTTGGTACCGAGAAACCTTCTTTCGTGTCGAGAACAAAACCTTTAGACTACCCAAAAATGGAATGTTGGACAAGGACTGTATAAAACTAACGGGACTTGGAAATGGTTGTGCTTCCAAAAGAGTCACGCCGGCAGTATTTGGAAGAATTTCATGATGAGCAACAGCAGTCACTTGGGCATAGGAAAACCTACAAAAGAATTTGTAACTCATTACTATTGGCAAGCATGAAGTCCGACTGTCCAGATATGTTAACAATGACTCCGTTTGTCTGGTATAAACCGGAAAAGACAACTACCAGCAGACTATGGGTCGATGCGAAGAACGTTAGCAAACATGGCAGCTAAATTTCTTCTGACCTTCTAGGACCGTTTCCGCGTTCGAAGAAAGGGAATAAGTATCTCCTTGTTATTGCAGATTGGTTTACCAATATACTTGATCTTCCCTACGGGCAGTCAACGCCAAAAGCATAGTTCGCCACATGGAAGAGGATGTTTACTGATCTAGTGGAGGTCCACAAACCATTGTATGTGGACAAGGGTCTCAGTATGCAGGCAAGGAAATGAACATCTAGCACTACGCAATATCAATCTGAAAATATTCTTCAATGCTCGCTACCATCCACAAAACAATCCCTCGAAAGATTAATCAAAGTCCTGAAAAGACCATGATTTCATCATACGTGTAAGGATAATCACCAAAACCATGGGACCAGAACATCCATAAATTTTGGTATGCGATCGAACGGAACCACACAGGAAGTACAGGTTAACACGACGGTATACCTAAACTTTGGAAGAGAAATTTTTACACATCAGGCAAGAAGCACATGGAGACTGACAAGGGGACTTGGACAATCCCACTTGCACGTCAAGGCAGGATTGGGCCCAAGAATATTAAATCACTTCAAGCAACATATCGGACAGTGACCGATAAGGATTGTTAAGGGACAGACGAAAATGCTAAACGGTACAAATCTCGCCGCAGACCAGTCACCATGAGTTGGCAGATAGTTTACAAGAAAAAATTATGCACAGTCTGATGCAAGCAGCAAACTTTTCAGCAGAAGTTAGCTCCAAAGTTTGTTAGGACCTTTTTAATTAGTCCAAAGTTGTCTCCAATAGTTCGGTTGGTCAACAACAGAAATAAAAGCATTGGTATTGGCATGTTTGTGGACCCTCGGAAGTCCCAGAAGATAAATAAAACTAATTGTTCGTCATGACCCTTGTCTGTAGGAGGGGGGAGGTGTTATGTTCAACTTATTTGAACCTAAACTCACGTAAATAGTTGCATTCCACTTGACCCGGGCCCGGTACTAATGCATCAACTCCACCAGCGGAGTCAGAGAGATAACATGCTGGACTTGTGCGACTGGTAGGGAAGCAAACCCGAATCGCGAGAGGGACTGTGTGACTGGGACGGCGAACAGGGAGGTGTTACTGCACGGGAACAGCTCGCCTGTAGGATGCTACAGTGATTGTGAGCCTAGACTTGGAGACTGCAGCGACGTGGGGCCCGAATATACGATTCAGGCTAAGCCAGCATTCAACCCGAGCGTAATTAGACGGAACCTTCTTCACAAACACTAATTCGGAGCCTCGGGACGAAACCATTTGGAACCCTAGGGACTTCTGTCAAGGACTTCGACCAATCCAGGTCATTCACTCGTACCGACCAGGCCACACCCAGGACCAGGGGGAGGGAAAACAATTACGCGCCCAGGCTAGGAACGCAAGTAATCAACGTACTACCACCCCCACTCCCAGGTATCACTGATAATTATTTTAATTGCCTGTACGGCCTACTTTTCTCCAAAGGCGAGATACTCGCCGTTGTGAGGTTGTTATTAGGAATGTAAATTGCACCCAACCCCACCAGAGTGGTGGGCAGAGCAATCTAACAATAGTGTGACAAGTGCGGCCCTATTAATTGTAGAAGGGCTTTATAATGATGTACAATTTATTTATAATATCACACCTTATAATATTATGCTCCATTGTACCCTTGTGATCTACGACCAGTTAGTTGCGTAGGCTATCTATTATATTAGTGAGGGACCTACGTCCAGTGCAACAGCACATGCTTGACAAGTGAGGCCAACCCATACTAATCTTAGAGAGGCTGTATAACTGATAAGCTTTCATTAATTAATCTCACACCTTTGTAAATATGATACCACCCTTATAACTATTGTGTTATTATTATTCACTACCTACTTTATTATATTGGTGAGGGACCTAGTCAGTCCTCAGGTGCCAATAGCACATAGTTTGACAAAGTGAGGCCCTATAATCTGAGCAGGCTTTATAAATTGATTGAACCATTTATTCATCAAATCTTACAATCGTCTGTAATAATGTTTGCCAATTGTCGCCTCACCATTGTAATTTATGACCCACTTTTAGGCCTACTCTCTTAGATAGTGATGGGACCTAGTCAGTGCAACAGCACATGGTTTATTTTTGACCAGAGAGGCCCTACTAATATAAGAAGGTTCTATAATGTAACCATTGATCAGGTGTTATCACACCTTGTAATATTCATGCCCATTGTATATATTGTTGTTATTTATTATTCATATTTACCCTAGTATGTAAAACAAGGGACCAGTCAGTGGCCAGAGCACATAGTTTGACAAGTGAGGCCCTACTATTATCAGTACGCTTTATTATTCTCAACTATTAAGTAAAATATTATCATTGTGTTTGTAATGTTATGCTCCATTATTAAGATTGTGTGGTAATTTATTATTCACTGTTTGACTCTATTAGTGTAGTACTCAGGCCGTGCAACTGCACAGAGTTGAACAAGCTAGGGCCTACTTTACAAGGAAGCTACTCTTTATTAAACTTAATGTATGTGCTCATGTTCTTACAATGTTTTGTCGCCTATGTAGACACTAGGGAGATTTTGTTATCTGGTATCCATGTTCCATTGCCAGGTTATGCAAACCGGACATGGCCCTACTTTAATCTTGTAACCAGGGGTGAACAAAGTCTGATTTCATGTGTAGCACCGCCGTACTAAGGACCGTATACCCCGATCAGCCGAGCCTAAGTCACGACTTCACTGAATGCTTTCACTGTACTAGTCTTGTTTGCAGACACTAGGTCCTGGCCCTCTTTTGTTCATGGTGGCGCTGTAGGGATATCGTGCGTGGTTAGGAGCTGTGGCTCATGCCCTTGGGCACATACGTATCCTGTTCAATTCATAATAGTTGGCCCCGGAATATTATTACTGTCTGAAACCTTCTGTATACTCTATTAGAGCATTAATATGATCTCTTTATGAACACACCTTGAACTACCTTGTACCTATTTTTCAAACAATATATTAATTAAGGTTTGTGGTTAATTGTAACAGTTGAGGTTCCCGAGTTCTTTACCCCCATTCCTCTTCAAGGTTTCTGGTTTTCCCATTTCCCCCACCTTCCATCATCGCCGGAGGGGAACAAAACAAAGTGCGCCCTTTAAGCTCGCTATCGCATCCGGTCACCTATATACCCACACCCCCACCACTGCAGCTAGCGCAACCCGCCTTTAGGCTCAATCCGTAGCCGAGATTTGGCGTGCGACAGGAGGCACAGGCTACTGTCTGTTAAGAAAAGTACGAAATGTCCTGTTACAGGAGGCTTTAGAAAATGAAAACATAGTCCTCGTACTTCGGCACTTAATTTCTTTACCTACACTTAGCCATACATCAGGGAAGGCACTGGCATCGTCTTCAATTCCTCCAGAAAATTAGCGCCCAGTACAATTGTTTCCTGTAATGACAGAAATTTACTTTGCTTTTGCTGTTTGCCGTCGTTATAGTTAACTTACAAAATCACCATGTTTTGGAAGTACAGGCCCCAGTATCAAACTTCCAAGTGTTGAGGGGACGCTCGGTGCGGACGTTAAATGCGCCGGATTACAGTAATAGACGTCACTAACAAAACCAAATCAAAACAGCAAACAATATCGTCTCGTCTCGATGAACATTAATGCAAATAGAAAATCACCCAACCAATTAATTACACACCTTAAAGCCCATGTGCCGCTAACATAATTGCGATTTTAAAAACCTCTAATGCACTCCACGTGTTGCGACGATATGACCTCGCCGCCCCGCACCTTTTAACTACCACCTGCAGCTACACGCACACAGCAGAGAGGAGAGGCTTGCATCGCAGTCGGTCTGTTGTTCTTGTCGCAGGCAGACGTGTTTTAAATCAACAATGCAGAAAAACTAAAATCAGTTTGGGAGGAGGTGGTAAATCCAACCATAGTACAGCATGAGGGATTTACCCCTTCAACCCAGCGGCTGTCGACTACACAAAATGTGTAGTCCACCAACTGAGCACACAATGCTGGTAGGCCTTCAAATTAACTCTCCCACAATTCTTAATCTTGGCCATCTAAACTGTACAGCGTCAACAATCTCAAGCACCCCTAATCCCTCCTTTTCTCATCCCAAAAAAGTTATAAGCGCTGAGACAATAAAAGAAATTCCCTTCACGTTCCCAAGTTTTTAGTTCATCCCACAAAGAAGATCCCTTCCAAATTATCAGCAAACCACACACAGAACTATGCTGCATCATCGTAACAGTGGTACGCTGAAGAGAAGGCGCGTAAGGAACAAATCTGAGACGGTAAAAAAGCACATAACTACCAAAACGAAAGCCGACGATTGGCATTCCTGCTTGAAGTTTTAATAATAGGTAGATGACTGTGTTCTTAAATCTAAAGAAAACTCATTTTATGTTTTGTGCTATAATTTGAAGTAAATTCAGATACTTAACGAATTTGAATGAACCTGAATTCTTTTCATTTGCACTCAATTAAAATATTCGGCATCGCATTCAACTGCAGCCGTAAAACAACATAGACGCCATCGTTATCGGGATAATTCTGTCTTATTTTCTGAACGACACAAGAAGGAATCACTTTTCTATTGTTTTAGGGTAGACCATGCGTTCATCCAGCTAATAAATTGTTTGTACTCTATAAAACGCTACATTTTATTCGTGCAAAATTGGACTGAATATCGAGTTAAGGGATATTGCGAGATCTCATAGATTAGTAAGCAAGTGGCTAACTCAAAGAACCCGCGACCCATAATTGTCAAAATGACAAGCTATCGATCACGTAATTTGATCTTTAATGAAAGAAAGAACTTGGCAAAAAGCGGAGTTGTAATCCGGGAGGACTTAACGGCTCCAAGAAGGTTGGTACTGTCGGCTGCAATAAATAAGTTTGGAACAAGAAACGTCTGGACGAGAGATGGGGTGGTATACTGGAACGACAATGACACGCGAGATTCGGCAACGTCCGTTGCTGAATTCTTCAGAAAGTCGCAAGAGAACATGCAAAAGAGCGCCACGGACCGGGGCCAACTGCAAAAGGAGGGGACACGCCCAGCGTAGTCAGATGACAACCAGAAGTTGACGAGGGCGAGGAGGCCGAGGCAATCATCACTAGCATTTAAATCTTACATGCAATCGGACCATTATTCATGATCATCTTCTACCATACATCTAATCAATGATGTCTTCGAGTAATTTAAATTAAGTTACAGTAAATAAAGATAAAGCATATATTCTGACCTCATATCGGTATAACCATACTTGAAAATAAAAATTCATGCACGCTTTAGCTAACAAATTAATTTAGGCCACCCATACACACTTGTGATACAGGTGCTGTCACTAGATTTGTATGGTACTTATAATTTGATTAATTTACTTACATTAGTTTTTATATTATTTTAATTATAGATAGTGTAATTAGGCTACTATAATAATGAACCAGTTACAATTGTTGGAGCTGTCTGCGCATGCTCCATTCATAAATCTTTTGCCTAGTATTAAAAACGACTGTGGTGGAATGGAACCACAATACAGTATTTGAAAGTAATTCACCTCAATGTCAGGAGTCTAAGAAACAAGGTTGGATTGCTGATAGGTGCAGGTATTGAAGAGTATGATGTAAAAATAAAATATGTTTAACTGAAACATGGCTTGACTATACAGTTTCTGACGAAAGAGTCAACATACCGAATTTTAAACTATATAGATTAGACAGAGAGCATAAGGCTAGTGGAGGAGTTGCAATCTACGTTAAAGAAACCATTAATTCTTCAATGTTCAATCAAGTTATTCAACCAGACATTGAAGTGCTGGGAGTAAAAGTAGCTTGTAATCAGCAACCTAATTTATATGTGACATGTATATATAGGCCTCCCAATTCTTCAGACACATTTTTTGACACCCTGTCTAGCATATTATCCGAGTATCCACAAAACTGTAGACTAACATTAATAGGCGATTTCAACATATGTAGATTTAAACCAAGCAATAACTTACAACTCTTAGATCAATGCCTTGGGGTGTTTGGTCTGGAGCAAATAATTCAACTTCCAACCAGAGTAACTCTCTTCATAGAATCACTCATTGATCACATTTACACTAATATACCCACTCTACATCTGAATACTAAAACCATATGGTGCGACATCAGTGATCATTTTGCAATTGGAACTTTTGTAAGAATCGTCCCAGAGAGAAACCCACGCAAGTTGATTTGCAAACGTTCCTACAAGAGATTTTCGGAGGAGGACTTCTTCACAGACTGTAGCTTTTTACCGTTTCATAAATTAGAGGAACTGGACTCGGCAGATAAAATTGCAGACGGTCTGACATCTCTTACAAACAATACACTAGATAATCATGCTCCCTTAAGAACATTTAGAGTGCGGAATTATAAGCCATGGATTACTCAAGATATCAGGAATCGTATAGCAGAAAAAAATTCCCTCTTCAAACAAGCTGTTACTTCTAAAAGCGTTGATCAATGGAATGAGTATAAAGCAACGAGAAATAAAATAACACAGGATCTTAGACAAGCAGAAAAAAATTATTATAGAGATGTGAGTGTGTGATCGAGTGTGTACAATTAAGCGGGTGGATTTTGAAAATGACATTAAATTTGGACCTATAAGAACAAAAGAATCATACGAGGAATCTGTAGCTGCTTTGAGTGGTGAAAGAGGGGACAGTGTCAATGGTGTGAAAGGCAGTTCTCTCTTTAACACACTCCATTATTATTATGTTTATAGATGGCCTACCACCATGCATTGGCCATGACATATTCGAAGGTATTGCTCAGTATGATCTGCCCCTTGCATTGCAATATTTTGATGACAAAGGTTGGATTGACTTGCCGCAGCTGAATAGAAGAATTGAGAAATTCCCATACAACCAGTTGGACTCACGAGACAAGCCGTGTCCAATATCTATTACTGGTAAGCTTGGAGGTCATGCTGTTCAAACGTGGACGCTTATAAGATTGCTTCCGCTATTAATTGGGGCATCTATCAAAGATACAAATGATCGTGTTTGGAGGATGGTTGTCTGCCTTATAAGTCTCGTTCAGATCACCTGCTCCCCAGTAGCCAACTACGAACTCTTTTCGCTGCTCCAGGAAACCATTCAACAATACATTGCATTAAGAAAATCTATGTTTCCCGATAAACCTCTTAGGCCAAAACACCATTACATACAACACTACCCAAGATTAATAACCATGTATGGTCCTTTGGTAAGACTCTGGACAATGCGTTTTGAGTCCAAACACAGATATTTCAAAGAATGCCAGAGGTCTTCCAAGAACACTATAAATGTTACAAAAACGCTGTCAGAGAAACACCAATACCTGCAAGCAAGTTACTTTGCAAATGGATATTTTGGAACCGATGCTGTGTTGATAAATGGTACAGCCTATCATCCTGAAGTTTTCAGCCAGAATGTAAACAAAGCCTTGGCAGATGCTTGTTTACACCAAGAAGCCCTAATGATTGGAAGCCAATGCACGTTTCGTGGTACAAACTATAGCAAGGACAACATTGTTATTTTAGAGTCTGACATTGATCTTGAAATGCTTATGATCATTGCAATAGCTGCAGTCAAGGATAAAACAAATTTGATTTTAATCGGAAAGAAGGCACATGGGATATAATATATGAACGACATGGGTGTTTACCGAGTAGACGACTCCAATGAAGTAGTTTGCGTATCTATAAAAGATCTTCAAGATTACCAACCGTATCCAGTTTACGAGTCGATTTTACCATACCCTGCTTTGGCTGATTAACTAGGAAGGTAAATAAAATAAATAAATAAATAAATTTTATTTAGAGTCTACCCACTCAGTTATATAACTGATTTTCAGTGGGGGACTTTAAATCAAAGCGTACTGTCCAATGCCAGTTATTTTTTAAGCTTAGATCACACCTTTAAAAAATACTCCAAAATATAGAATTATAATTTGATTTTATTGGCAACGCGACCATAGTCTTATTTAATATTATGGTTATATTGTACTTGTAGGACTACTCTCTAACAATATGTGTCTATTTAACATCGGTTTTGTTCACCAAATCACTATCGTAGAGAAAATGATATGTTTATCATTAGAGTTAGGCCTACATCATTGGCATTTAGCTATTATGTTTGTAACAAACCACACACAAGTACATGTCTACTTTTAATATTTTTTTTCAAGATTGGGATTGAAGTCATGGTAGCCTATAGTCAGGTTCACTATGTCGCCAAAAAGACTTTCGTAAGAGTTGTTTTGGAGATTAGCAAAGTACCATATTTTTGGAAAGCTTAAAACGTCAGGAATTCAAAAATCCATGCAAAAATACAAAAAAAATACATTTAAATTTGAGTGCTTACGGGCATGCCAAGGTCATATTTGTCTCGTGAAGACTCTTAAGCTATCTTAAATATCTTGAATGGAATGCCTACATTTAAATACTAATGGTATATACTTCATAGCATAGTAAACACAATATAGAATTTTAAGATTTATAAAACATAGACTTTAAGCAGCAAGACCGCAAGACCGCAAATTCATAGTATACCGCTCTCCCCTATACACTGAAATTTGAATTGAAGGGAGACTATACTACATATTATATCACAACTTGTGTGTGATTTAATTCCAGATTCATCTTGGGTATAACGTCTGGGTGAACCAAGCTACTTATGAACGGGTTGTGGCGGATGCCCTCAACCACTCCATGTACGTGCGTGAAATGGCGGTAGCCATTTGTGGGTGGGAAACCCTCAGAAATTCATCGGTGACTGGAAAAAAACGGCATCAGGGCGATGACATTCCAGTAAAACCAGCATTACCAGCCAATGAAAAAAACTGTTTGCAAGGTAGGTAGAATTTATAATTATTTATCACTTACATATTTAATGGTAAGGGTCTATTTAATAGAGCAGATGGCTTTTTAAAAATTAAGCATTTGAATAGGGGAATAATTTGGCAGTTATTGACAGACAGACAATGCCACAGACTAATTTTTAAGGATTGACCTACATTGGTCTGATAGTGCTTTTGGAAATGCAGGATACAAAGTTTATTATTTGTAGGCCTACAACAAAAGATCACGCTATAGTCTGGATTTTTAACCAAAATGAGAGCAACCTTTCTTGCTCTCCTATATAATAAATAAATACATATCTTATATTTTTAAAATTATATTTTATATATATAATGTAGTCTATAGCTGCCTATAATGGATGTTCTTTTGTCCAATGTACATACCCCGTCATCTTGTAACCTAAATATTCCATTTTAGAGATAATGGCCCACACTCAAGTCAACATAGACTTTGTGGGCTTCTCAAAATCATATGTATCACATGCTTATTATAAATGTAACATGTATTTGTTTGAGAATAAAAGCACATCTGAATCAACAATCAACATATAGTTACTTGTTGATTGTATGCCTGTATAAGGCTTATTAAAACCTTTATTTGGAAGACTTCCAGATAACTTTTTTTAACTTATTCTTTCAAAAGGCACTATGTACATCACTATTACCTTAATGTCCATTTAAATATTAACGTTGTAGCCCCACCCGTTTGGTCAGAATCGCTGGGCAATTGAAACTGACGAATTAGACAGTAGCAAGTAGTAGTAACTAACATCCTTAAAGTGATTTTGAGAATGTTTCAAGTCATTTTTTTCACCAAGAGGGAATGCTTGTACCCCAACCAAATTTGGTATGTGTTGTCAGGTACCTAAATCCCCTCGATTTTGATAGTTTTCATCATATCGCGTAACATGACGGATGGGTAATACCTCGAAATAACCCCAACTTGCTTGCTGTATAAGGTGCCTGAGTGGATAGCGCACCGTGGCTTGGCTGCGGCGCCCTAACGGTCACCTAGATGGCAACCCACGGCATGCCCACGGGCCGTGTTTAAAGTTGATGTAAAAATACGTTTCAATCTACAAATAAGTTTTCAAATTTATTAATTTTAATAAAAATAACCAAAGGAAATTAATATCTAATTAATTATCTATTTAAAACAAGTAAAAAACGTGTAAGAGGAGCTAAATATGGTACAACTAGTAAATGATTACACTAGAGTTGCAAAATTCTCAGGCAATTAAAGTAACGAGAACAATCATTGACTATGTTATAAGCAGTTACATAGATAAAGGTATTTTATATGTTATATTATTAGATGACACTATCTCAGATCACAAACTAATTAGCATAGAATTAATATCTGACCCAACAAATGAGAATGAGAACGAGAAAAATATCGAAAATTGAGGTAATCAAATACCGAGATTTCAAAAATCTGTTCCAAAATAATGAAACAAAGGAACTTTTTTTAGAAGACCTGGAAAAGAAAAACTGGAATGTAAATATAAATGGTAGTAATATAGACGGTATGAAAGAAGAAATAATTTCTAATATTAATAGAACAGAAACAAGAATAGAAACAGAATAGAAACAACACACTCAGCAGTAAGACGAGCTATCTCACACTGACCAAACATAAACCCCACGGGCTGTATGGACGGAACAAACGGGGCGCAATACCGAGATTACAAGCACTTGACTGACAAGCAATGCAGAAAAGGGAGTAACAAAAACTACAGTCTGGACAGAACAAACATCCTCGCCACGGTAACACACATAAACAAAAAACATCCGCCTCCGACAAGAACAACTGACCGACTGCGAGACTGCCGCAGTGCCGCTGCGCTGTGTGTACTGTAGTCTGTATAGATGGCAGTCAAAAGGTGCGGGGCGGCGAGGTCATATCGATGTTGCACGTCAAGTGTATTGAAATTATTTAAAATCGTATGATGACACTTTTGCACATGATCTCAAAGATGCATAAAAATTGGTTGCGAACTATATTTAAAATTGTATTGAGGTTCATCGCGACGATACTATGTTTTCGTAGATATTACAATATCTATGGATTCTACTGTCATTACAGACCAAGTATAACACGGCGCATTTCACCTCACTCACAGGCAGATAGTAGATTCAAGATTGTAGCACACTAGAATTTTTTGACCCACTGAGTTCAATCGAGTGACTAGCAGAGGTTGATAAATTCAAGAAATAAGAATTTTCCTCATTTCTTCTATCAAAACAAACAAAACAACAACAACTGAGAACAAGTTGGGAACAACTGCTCGCAGAGTGCAAGTAAGCAAAATAGAGATGAACGCACAATTTTGCTCCATTGAACGAACAAAAAGTTCAACGATGATGAAGCTAATGTCAAATGTAAGCTGTGTATTTTAACATTATTTCAATAATGTAATATAAAAAAGATAGCTCATGTTTTAACACCGATAGTCCTCTGGCCAGAAAGAAAGAGATTTTCCTTAACATGCCATGCCAACCTGTTTCCGAAGGTTCCTAGGGTAGTTCTCGATTATACAGAAATTGTCACAGAGCTGTGCAGATTTCTTACCTCTCCTCACTACCACAGGGGGAAAATACAATTCAGTTCTGAGTATGTGTCTCGCCATCTGGCTTAATAACGCTCGTCAGTAGGGTTTACACTTTAAAACAGGCGCTGCGAGCCCTTAAGGGGGGACCAGAATCTGTTGAAGATCACCTTAATACCTTCCTATTTGCTTACAGACGAGCCCCCAATACAACTACAGGGGAATCGCCAGCAACCATGTTCCTGAAGAGAGATTTGCTGTCTCGTTTACATACATTCTGACCATGTATGTCAGATAAGGTACATGGTAATGAACATAGGGAAAGGTACGCAGTTACAGCCCGCTCCTTTGAGGAAGGACAGAAAGTCGCAGTTCGGAACTACTCCTCTCCAAATAAAAAATGGCTAGTGGGAAAAGTTGTCAGTAGGGATGGAATCTTGCACTACACAATCCTTGTCAATAACCAGCTATGGAGACGCCATGTAAACCAGATGCGTTCTGTAGGACCATGCATCGAGGAAAGTAATGAAAGTTTTATTTGGCGCCTGGGATACATAACCGATCCGGTCCCTGTTCGGATACCACCTACAAGACCCATAGGAGACCGACACTGCGAGACACCGATCAGTCCCACACTCCGGAGGTCCCAGAGAAATGTCAAGGCCTTGGAGAGACTGAATCTTTAAAGGGTGGAGGTGTTATGGATTCAACTTTCCCGCCGTCGCCGTCGAAGCTGGGGACTCGAGGCTAGGCCAGCACGGTGAGCCACCGGGGCCGGTAGCAGATGTGCCGGGCAGCCGAGCGCCAGTGAGCGCCAGGTGGAAGACAGAAAGTGGCAGGCAGGACGAGGGAGCACTTGTACCTGCACTGTATCCTGTATACCCTTGTGTAATCTTATATTATAATAAATATGTATATATTACTTTACAGTTGTGAATTCAGTTATTGACGAGTATATAACACATTGTTTATTATTTATTTCCCCCTTGGTTTTAGTATCTAGACGGTAAGGAAGAAGCCCATTAGGCTCTTCCTAGTTTATCTTATTCTTTTGTTTCTCATTATATCTTTAAGGCATTTTGATGTTCCGTCACCTTTTGTTCTTCGTTTATCGTTATTGAGAAAACTTATCCTTTCGGAATACGTTATATCTCCGCAATCGTTCCATTTATAAATAAATAAATAAATTAATTAATAAATAAATAAATAAATAAATAAATAATTAAATAAATTAATTAATAAATAAATAAAAATACACAGTCAAATACTTGTTTGGAGTCACGCCCGCTAGGGTGATTAGTTTGATCATTAAAGGATATGGAAAGAGGGCCTCTGACAAGGTCACCGTTTTGCAAAGTGATCTTGTCAATCTAAATGATTCATATACTGATGACATTATGGTGGATAAAGGTTTATTTATCAAATATTCCTGTACAGAGTACAATAGTGGGTTGATTCATCCACCATCTATAAAAAGCAAGAAACAGTTCACAACAGAGGAAGCACTTGCTACACGTTCACTAGCAAAATCTCGTGTTATTGTAGAAAGGGAAATTGAACATACTTAAAGATTTGCTAGTGAGACTTTGCCTTGGTCCATTTTACCACATGCAGATAATATTATGATATTATGGCCTACGTATGTAGGCCTACTGTAAAGGCGTAGATCATGCTTAGGATCTAAGCCAGCCTACAATTAATCTTTTTCAGCATTCCATGTCACAAGCATTTGCGAACGTACACTACTCTGAAACAAAATATGTAAAATTGTGAGCTAACAAGATATCAAAGATTTTTATCCAAAAAATGAAAAAGATATTGATACAAAAAAAAAAAGCGTGGTAACGATGTAATTGCAGCTTACACCACGACCTGTGCTTGATTGGAGCTATATGCATACCTACAGATGTTAGAATGTTATACTGTGACACCGACAGTAAGCCCCGGTCAATCCTAGGCTTAGGGCCGACAAATTAAGCGCAGTACACTAAGCTCTACATCCGAGACAAGTCATAGAGAGAAGTAAGCATTAACTGTTCAACCAAACACAAAACGAAGCAGATACAACTCGGATCTAAGTGTTGAAAACCAATGTGGTTCCGCAGTACAAGTGGCTAATAAGAAGCTAAATTTGTCCCTGGCAATCATTATGTAGCTAGGAACAACCCACAGCACTTGGAGAATAAAGTAAAAGAATTTGTAATGGTGTCATTTGCAGTATTTTCAACGTTGAAGACAAATGCATCTGCAAGAACAGTCAACACAATGAAGCTTAATTGAAAAAAAATTACAAATTATTAGCCAAGATATAAGTATGTAACCACAAAAAAAGCCTAGTTCTACATCTAAATCCCAACCTCTACACCGCATCCCCACTGTACCATCGAATCCAGTTCATAATGATAACGATAAAACTCAAGAAGGAATATTGTATAGAATAGACGATGTCTCTATCCTAATAGAAGCAAGCATTGCTTTTCGCAGAGTTTCTCGTAACTAATAACGTTGACCACAACTCTCTTATGAAAAACATTTGGGCAAAGAAATGATCTTGTGAAGCACAAGATTGTCGACGCTTATGACGAAGCGGTCGAGATATTGGGAAATCCGCGCAATGAAATCTTGTCATGTGAGCTAATCACTGAAGATAAACTTCTCAATGTGTGGAAAAAGACGAAAGTGAAAAAATAAAATATTTTTAGCAATGATGTGTTTTAATAAATAGAGTAATTGGTTGGTAGAAGCGGACAACAGTTCAATGGCAACGCTAGGGAATGGAGGGGGAGGGCATGTATCATGGATAGAGTCATATAATCTCGATGGGAATAATATCGTCAAAAACATCCCCTCCACGGAACATGTCGCCGGATGGACTTGCCCGTATTTAAGAAACTTTGATGAACTCTTCCACACAAACACAAGTTGGGCGAGTTTAGAAATGGTAGGGCTTGTTGCAATATGATTTTTAAAAATACAACCACCCGCGTGGAAAGGGGGAAAGGGTAAATTCTCCCTTCCCCTACTTTAATGTAAAATATCCAGTTCGCATCACGGCTACAACTGGACAAATAGTTGCAGCGTACGAACAGTCTGTACACTGACTTGTACAGGCTTGTAGGCGAAAGCAAAACATAAAAACTCATTGAACCCGTTCGAAAAAGAGTTCCTGTGCGCCTGAACACAAGATTTTGTGTGCATTTCGTTTGAACTTTCAAAATACTTTTACATTTATATGTACATTAACTTTCAAATTTTAATCCGGGTAAAAATACTTTTTTTCAATTTGAACCAATTTTTTTAAAAGTAAATAAGAAAAAAAAACATTTTCCACCATGCCAATGGGAGAAAAAGTAATTTTTTTAGAGAATATTGGAAGTACACATCTGCAAAAAGGCTAAAGTTGGGAAATAATTGTTTTGTCACGGAAATGTATTGCTATTATTATATATTAGAGTTAAGCTTTATAGCTTGAACGGGGATTAGGTTATTCCATGGTTTTATCGGTGAAGTCTCTTTTGAAAAGTGGTGGTTGTTTCCGGGGATCCCTTAACTCCCCTCCCCTCCCAGCCATCCCCTCCTCGCTCACAGAGCCAACCTGTTGCGTTGCGACTCGGTCTCATTCTTGAGCGAGGTGTGAAGTGAAGTGGATAAACTGGCGTTGGCCTTCACGGCGATCTTTTTGGACGGAGAAGATTTCTCACCTGTACAAGTTTGAGGGTGAGTAGTTATACTTTCTTGACTGGCCTATCATATCGTATTATACTACTGATAGTGTTATTAGCAGTTGCACTGATAAAGTAGAGCAGACCTATAAGAATTACATCGTGAAATATTGCCACCGTCACCGCAGAATTCCGTTGTAGGCCGTTTTCACACACACCCGCTAAACCAGCGCTGGTGCCGGCCATTTGCTTTTTCCGATCATCGGCAAGTGAAGCCAATGGGTCCAATATTAGTTGGGAAGATCTTCACCTGGAAGACCCCGACCAGGATAAAGCCTACTACGATGAGCTATTCAGGACATTCGACGAGAACTGCGCCATATACGACGCCGTCGAGACAATCCAAGACAGACATCGTACATCAATGGGTGGATTTCCAAGCTTACTCGATACGAGTTAGTTAGTTATTAGGTTTAAGGGCACACAACACTAAGGTTATCAGTGCCCGTATTCTCTACACACACACACGACAACGTATGTCGATGCCCCAGAACACCCCAACATACGAATCGTAATGAGAGAACGATCGGGGTGGGACGCAATAGGAACAGAAGAGGAAGAGGCTGGCCAGTTCCTGGAAGAAGCAGAACGTGAAAACGAAGACAACCCAAATTCAACCGAAACAGAACAAGACTCTGATGAAGAAGAGGAGGTCAAAGACGACCCCTCAGGGTTTATTTTAACCAGACAATTCGAACTTGGCATACCAGACCTACTTACCAAGGATCATGTAACCCTTCGGGATTTAACATACATTTCAGTGACAGTGAAACCATTACCGCCACACAAATGCAAGCGGAAGTGCAAGCACTTCCCGCGCAAGGCAGCCGCCGTTGTTTTCTTGATGGCCGGCAGCAGAACACGCACGTACGATTTGCAGTTTGTTCCAACGTAGGGCCTAGGGCTAGTTGTAATCTAGAATTCTTGGTTTTTTCTACTGGTTCTACCTTTGGATTTATAATGGTGGCTCTACGGTACTCCCACTACAACTAGGCTAGGCCTATACAGGAGTACCGCCTAGCCTACAAGAAAAATGGCAGCACCCAAATTCCATATAGCGGTGATATTTGCTATTTGGGAGATAGCTGGCTCGATACAAAATAAAAACGTTCCTGGAAAATCATGACGAACTGGGTGTCTTGCCTGAGCAAGTAACGGAAATTCTAAACTCTTCAATAACGAATAATCTAATTGCACAATTCAAAAGTACAAGAAGTCATTTGTTCCGGGTATGCGATAATCAATTGATTAGACTGCTCCGGAACAATCATGACGCAAACGAATAGACAGACTACGTGCGCGAGGTATTGGCAGGGAACTCGGCACATTCCGACGCCAGCATTGACGAAGAGGCCCTTCCCCAAATACCAGCCGAAGAGCCCCAACAAGCAGAAGAAACCCTACAGATCTTTAACGTAGTGAATGATACAAGCAATAACAACCTGGATAGGATCAAGAACGTCATCCGAAGATGCGAAAATTTGCGCTGGAAGAATATGCATATATCGCTTCAATGTACATCTACGTACTTCGAAAAGCATTTACGAGACGACGAGAAAGATCTAGACTCATTTCTTAAAGAAGGAGAGGACGGAATATTGGAAATTCCGTTGGAATATCAATGTGGAGCCATATACCAAAGCAGGAACTCATTTCTCACAAACATGCAATTTGTTTCAACAGCCATGTTTGACGAACAAACAAAGGAATATTGTCAACAACGGCTAAATTACTTCAAGGATGAGTATAAAGCGCACGTAGACAAAAAGAGTGCTGATGAGAACGCAGTGCTGAGCATGGGACTATCCGGGAGTGATTGGACCGAGATGATCAAGATCGATACACACATACACGGTGCAGCTGCTATCACCGCCCCGTCGCTATGCACGATCATCAAAAGGAAAGGGGACGGGATATAGCTTCAACTGTCTGGAAGTCACCTGCAACAACAAAACTATGCAGCTAGGTGTTTAGCGGATAGGAGCGTAATACCAGAAATGTGGACGAGGTGATAAGTCTTAAACTGTCTTGTGAAGATTCAACCTGTTAATCAACACATCACTATGCAGTCAATGGGATGTTTACGGATAAGGAGTGTTACCAGAACTTGGGACATGTTTAATGCTAAACTCGAAATATTTGGAATACTGAATCCGGAGGGTTTAAAACCAAGGAGTAGGTACTTTGGGGATGTTTTAAAAGAATTCAGACAGCTAAAAGCCTCAAAGCAAATGGCAGGAGATTACGAATTTCGATCACAGAGACCGATAATGAGCAGGAAAATCTGGCCGCTGCATGGTTGGTAAATGTCCTATATCAGAAGAAGTCAGATATATTTTCCAGTTGACCAGGTCCCATTACAACTTTACCAACTAACAAACCAAAACAAATAAAAATTTTGGCAATACTCTAACACATCTTTTGTCTATCGTTAAATGCAACCGTAGACGAAAATTATCACCCCAAATTATCAAAACTGCTGCAACATGTTGTTGAACGGATTGCGCAATGAAATTTGCTTGAAGAAAATCCAGACCAAAGGATCTCAACACCGTGGGATTGATACACTAACCTAGGTTACAGTACTATATTTTCAGATCTTGTGGTGATAAACCAAATAAGACATTAAAAAAGAATACAACAAGATAACATTCCGCCCACATTGTGGAGAGGCCGGAGATCTACACCATCTCATCTGCGGCTACCTTCTAGCGGAAAGTATAATTCACGGCTTTTTACTTACAAAGGAACCCGTACTGCAGCTGCTTTTCCTCCTCGAAGGAGTCGGTATGTCCCAATCGGCTACTAGCGGTACATGGATATATTTTGGAGAAGAGATGCATCCTCTCAAATCATTCATGAACAAGGGCCACAATGTAATACTGACGACTGACGATCCTCTAGTCTTTCACGTATCGGAAAATCCGTTAAACAAAGAATTCACAACTGCCAAGACGATGTTTCGTCTATCAATGGTGGAAAAAGCCGAAATTTGGCGAAATTCACTTCGGATTGATTAGATATTGCTTTACGTCCATATTTATGCAACTTGGCGGATAAGTGGCTTTTCCGACCAGGACAAACAAGGCTGGCTAGGTGATTACTTCAAGCTAGATGGCAAGGAAGGAAAAACGTTAAGTTTAACGGATATTCCAGATAACAGGATGGAATTTCGCCATAACGTAATGAGTCCGGAGCATACAATATTGGCTAGTCCGATGCTACGGTCGAGTACGTCCGAGACCCAGAAAAATACCAATCAACCCCAGTTACTGCCTGGCGAAAGCCTCGTCGACAGTCCGACCACGACTATCAAGCCTACAAAGTCGGCGTCAGGAGACGAACCGAACTCCCAACCGACACTTAAAAAACCTCGATTTGACGAACCCAAAGAACAAGATCGAGCCCAAGCCATCGTATCTCAGTGATTTTATTTAATTTTTTGATTGGATATTGCTTTACGTCTCATATTTATGCAACTTGGCTAACCGAGACGAAGGGAGGGACGTAAGGGATGACGCGGGGGGACAAGGGGTGGACAGGCCTGTGCTGGTCAGAACCAGCCACAAGCATATGGGGAGGGCAGGGGTTCCCCCACGTCGTGGTCGTCTCCGTCTGTGTCATCATCCGTCCGTGTTGTCTTTGTCGTCGCCGTCGGGGAGGTAGTCAAAGGGAAGGGGTTCCCCGACGACGACCCAGAGCTCGCCATTAGTTTCAGGGAGTGAAACTCCCCTATTCACGGGCCAAACCGCGAGAAGGTGTCGAGTTGGAATTTGAAGGCCCATTTTTAATAATCGTCTATCTTTGCTAATCAGCATAGCAAGTATAGCATAATATAAAGCATAGTATAGCATAGCAAGTAAGAGTAAAGCAGCAGTAAGTAAGAGCAAGTAATCAAACACGGCTGCAGGAGTATCCAATATAGGGAGCAAAGCTACGAGCTAAGCTAAGAGAATGGTGTCGACATGTGGAAAAGGGCTCCGAAAAAGACATAGAACGTATCGTCGTCTACATAACCTGGCTATCCTACAACTAAAGATGGCCGATGTTCCTGGCTTACAATGTCAGAATACGTAAAGTGGACTACCTGACTGAGTTCCTTCAAAACGCAGAACCGGAGACACCGCGACCCATGCGGGACCAACCAGCAAAATTCATCTTATACACCGACGCCACACCAACTTCGGTGGCGGCTTAATCTGTCAATGCCCTTATTCACAGAGTAGGATGAAAATGAAAATAATTAAGTTTATGTGTGTCATAACTGTGACGATAGTGACTAAAGACTAAAGACTAATATTATGTAACTTTTTAATGTGTGACAACTTGCCCCGTATGTGGGGCAAGATGTCACAGTTGCAGGCCTTTTAAAAAAAAATATATATATAGTAATTCAACTAAAATATGCTAATTATTATATGCATTAGGTTTGGTACATTCCATATATAAGCATTTAAAAAAAATATTGGGTAAAAAAATTGTTATGATATATAAAAAAAAATCAAAAGTCAAAAGTGTGACAACTAGACCCGGTCTCCCCTACCAGAATGACCAGGTACCCAACAAAAAACTATTGATTTTTGTTTTGCAGCAAGTTCGATCCGTCACAACTGTAGAGCCTACCGGTACTAGTAAAGTTGTTATACAAAGAAAAGGGAACTTAATCAACATGAAAAATTTAGAAAAGCACAGGTGCTTTGTAAAAACTTGTCGGAGATATTCTCGGAGGAGGCAGGAAATGCCTTTGAGAGGAGGTTGGAGTTAATTGTTAAGCCAGAGTTGGATTGACAGGCGAGAAGCAAGTCTGGTAGTTGAAGTTAGTAAGTTAGTTATTAGGGTTTAAGGGCACACAACACTAAGGTTATCAGTGCCCGTATTCTCTTATATAATGGCATGTTTTTTTTAAAATCCTATTGTACAGCTGTGTTGATTTCAGGTATTTAAAAACATTGGTTATGTTCTCAGATTCATCAGATAAAATTTCTTTTAAATTAAGTTTTAGTTTAAAACCAGTCCTCTCGTCCATGTGTTGAGGACATTCTATTAGAATGTGCTTAACAGTTAAAATCTCACCACACTGCTCACAGGGTGGTGGGTCTTCACCTTTTAAAAGGTATCCTTGAGTGAGATGTGTGTGTGTGTGTCCAATGCGTAGACGGGTCAGAACAACCTCTTCGCGTCGAGAAGAGCGCCTTGAAGAGATCCAAGGTGTTACATCGCCTTTTATTTCGCGAAGCTTATTATTTTGCATGATATGCCATTCTTCGCACCACTTTTCTTTAAGTTTAAGTTTAAATAATGCTTTAAGATCAGGCGTTACGACTAATTGGCAATCAATTTGTTCTTTGTTACAAGCTTCTTTGGCACTTTGGTCGGCGAGATCATTTCCTAAAATACCAGAATGGCCTGGCACCTAACAAAAAACTATTGATTTTTGTTTTGCACCAAGTTTCGACAATATTGGGTGTATTTTACTAACTAATGGGTGTGTAGTTGTAAATTTGGCAAATAGCCTCTAGGGAACTTAAAGCATCCGTGCACACTAATAATTTGGAGTCCTCGTTATCAAGGGCAAACAGGAGGCTTTGTAGAATTGCAAACAGTTCTGCATTGTAGACGCTGTATATGGAATGGAGTTTAAAACTGAAGTTGTTGCTCTCCGTTGTAAAGGCAGAGCCAACTGTATTGTTAGATTTGGAACCCTCTGTAAACATATTTTTGAAATCTTTGTAGTTGTATCGGATTTCTTTGAAGATATATCTGATGTACCGGTAGTTGTAGAGCCACCTGTCTATGAAATACTTGTAGACAACATTCCCATGCTCAACGTTGTCTCTCCTGAAGAACTTCCCGAGGGTTGCAATGTATTGGAAGTAGATTCTGTTGCCGAGGTTAATCCTCTACTTTTCGAGGGATCCTGCACAGACGAAACAGAATTGCACGAACTAGTGGCAGTGAGTTCTGATGCCGAGGTTGATGTTCAACTTCCCAATAGATTCTGCATAGAGGATACAGTTGCAGGCACGTCAACTGCTAATGGAGAGGTAATTATGTTTTGGCAACTTTTTTACTTTGTATGACTAGGCTTATCATTGAGTGGGTCAGCTCTTGTACAAACAATTTTCTTACCCCAAATTTCTCTCGTTTACACACATTTTGAAATTTTTGTTTTTGTATCTCAAATAAAAGCAATAGGCCTACTAGAGATTTATCTCCGGGACAATCTAAATTTTCCCATGTTTAGCCTTTTTTGCAGATGTGTACTCCTCCTGATTCTATGTTTGTGATCAATCTTTTGAGCAAAAGATTGATTTTTAAATCACAATTATGGCTAAATAATGCTGATGTAGTGATGTTAATTTTAAGAAAAATTAGACTAAATGAATCATTTAGTGTTCTGTCAGATTGTTTTGGAATTTCAACATCTTACTGTGCGAAGTTGTTTGGTAGACATGTAGCCTTGATTGCTGATTGTCTATCTGGACTTATTGTTTGGCCAGAGAAAGAAGTTATTCACCGCAACCTACCCGTATCATTTCAAGCTCGTTATTCAAGTGTACAATCGATTATTGACTGTTATGAAATTGAAGTAGAAAAGCACAGCAAAGCAGTGAATCAGGCATTAACATGGTCCGACTATAAAGAATGTAATACTCTTGTTGCTAATAAACCAGGGGAATAAAATGAGAGAAGTAGTTGTGACACTATTTATCAAACACTTGAAGCAAGATGATGTTTTACACCCCCGAAATCAATCACAACAACTACAACTGTTAAACTATGGCAGAGAGTTATGTAAAGATTTATTTTTAGTTGTAATGTTAATCTTAGTGTTTTTTATGCTTTGCTTACGTGTTTCAACTTTGTCCTACTTCTTTATATTATATTATTCATCAAAGTTATAATAGGTATCGTTTGATTTGCTTATATTCTGTAGTTTGTACTTAAGGAACTTCGCTACAGTATTGTAGTACTATGTATTCTTATATTATTATGTTTTTTATGCATCATGTCTCCTTGATTAGAATTTAAATTTAATTTTCTACTGCGCTGCCCACACACAGGGTGTTACCCTATGTGGGCTTCTTTTTTTCTCTCGAGAATGTTAATGTGCAGTGGTTTTTGTCTTGTTATTTGTAATATTGCATGGTAAATGGTTTAATGTATAAAAAAAAAAAAAAAAATTATTGAAATTGAATTGAAAACATTCTTTTGTTTACTAATGCCCAGCAACCAACTTCCACAACAAAGCACATCTGCCCGACCAATCCTTCCCACGATTATAAAGCTGTGACGTCCGCAGAATTGCCCCCCACTTCATATCCGTTGTCATGACAACAGTGACGCAAGTTGAACAATTAGCCAATCAAAACAATAGCTTCGCACGACAATACACACTAGTTCGGCAGAAGAACTGGATCTCTCAAGATCGAAGGACACTCTTCGAACTGCTATCAGAGAGATTCAGCAAAAGATTTACTAAATACCGGGGCAGCAGATTCTCGGTACCTTATCCCGAGGGGTTAACGACCAAAAAAATCAGTGTACACTTAGGAAAAATGTAAAAAAAAAATCAATAAAAATCAAAAAATCAATATAGTGAACAAAAAATCAAAAAATCATGAAAAAATAAAAAAATCATAAAAAATCACAAAAAATCACAAAAATCAGATGAAAATCTAAAAATCACGGAAATCAATATAGATCAGTGAAATTTCTAAAAAAAATCACAGAAAATCATGATGATTAAAAAATAAAATCAGAAAAATCACAGCAAATTGAAATGGTAAAGAAATCATCGGAAATCACGAAACCAAATAAAAAATCGATAACAATCTAAAAATCACGGAAATTTACAAAACATGCGGCATTCGTGTTGGATCGAAGTCGAGATCAAAGGAGCCATATTTGCGTTTATGTGAGTATATTTGAACTACACGGCGATACAATGTTTGGCGGCGTACACGGCTGGATAATATGATTCCACTGCCAAGGCCAGTGCGCGGGCCAGTGTACACGTGCAACCCTTCTCGCTACAGTAACACAATGTGCCTTTGTTTCTGCCGCGATTTCGACTTCTACTGCGATTTTTGCGGATTGCTGTATCGGACAGTCTGAGGGCAGCCTTCATTAGTGCACGGGCATTGTGCTGTGGAGGTGGTTGCTGTTTTCTTGCTCACGATGAAGACAAATAAAGATGAGATAGGGTTAAAGAACCATCTGCGACACCACTAACTTAACTACTAACTATTGAATCATCAAACAAATCACCAAAATAAAATAAAATCATTTGAGATTATAAAAATCAATGAAAAATCAAAAAATTACAAAAAAAATCACAAAAATCATAAAAAATCACGAAATCATACAAAATCAAAAAAATCACAAAATCAAAAAAAATCAATTCTGATTTCGAAATCAAAAATCAGTGTACACTAAAATGCCGAGTTGTCAACCCCTCGCCTTTTCCTTGCTTCCTGAATGGACACATTTTCTTGTGCTCTGAGTTCTTGGATGCCTCTCTCCTCTACATATTTTCCCTCGTGGTGTGTCTAGGCTGTTATCTTGCACTGAACAAAATCTTAGCACTGACCAAACATAAACTGTACTATCTGTGCCGAACTGACGGACCACAACACTGAGACCACAAACACTTTACCGAGTAGCAAGGGAAAGTATTCCGTGAACTCAACCTTTTTTTTTTTGGATATTGCTTAACGACTCGTATTAATGCAACTTGGCTAATCGAGACGAAGGGAGGGACGTAAAGGATGACGCGGGGGGACAGTCTGGACTTTTTTTTTCTCCTTTGTAAATCAGTTTTTATAACTGAATAGAATAGACGTTAAATAAATAATAAATAAAATAAAATAAAATAAATAAACAGACGTCCTCTTCAAGGTAACAAACACTAAACTTATCATATTCAGCAGAAATCAACGCCATGTACTACTGCCATGTGGAGTCCAAACAAGAACAGAACGAAGAGAGGAGACAAAACACGTCCGCCTGTGACAAGAACAACCAACCGACTGCGAGCAAGGCTGCCGCCCGCTGCGCTGTGTACTATCAAAAGGTGCGGGGCGGCGAGGTCATATCGATGTTGCACATCAAATGCATTGAAATTATTCAAAATCGTTTAGATGACGGTAGCACGTAAACTCCACGATGTCTTCTAATCGGTTGTAAGCGAAATATAAATATGCACTGAGGTTCATCGTGACGATGCTATATTTTTGCAGTTATCACCATATCCTTGGATTTTACAGGTACAGGTTGGGGGGGACTGTGGTGCCTACAACGAGGTCTTTCTCGACACGTCTCTTGTGGATATAATAGACCCCCCTCTGTTTGACCAATGAAATTATCCATGCCTATAAACGATTTGTGGCCAGCAAACACGATTTCGTCTCGAATTCCAATCCATTTGGTGACGAGATGGCAACATTTTTGTGTTCTACGAGTACAAAACAACCCATAACCCTGTCTTTCCGTTCATGCAAAGTTCAGTGTGGTTCTGACTTCTGCACGTAGAAGAGTGAGAGCAGTGCATTGAGTGATCGAGTGATTGGTTTACTAATGTATGTTGTGTTTGGCGTTGTTTTTGAGTTTTGTGATCAAATGACGACTTAATAGTTTTACAACCTTTTACTTCTGATTTCTTGAACGTTTTCTCTGCATAAGTATGTACCCTGTGTGTTTCTATTTCTAACTAAAACAGACATGAAGCGACATAAAAATCAAAGTTGTTTAGATTCAATTGTAATTAAAAGAACTTGTATCATTAGTAAAGAAGCCGTCATTAACATCGAGGAAATTAAAAATGCGATAACAAACATTCAAGACAAAAGTGATAAACCCAGTATTCCGACAGACACTAATAATTCGATGTTGACTCCTAATTTCGACCCTGTAAATTTCAAATCCAATTTAAGTTCTGCAACGTTGGGACTCAACAGGACACAGGCGGATAGCCCTAGCATTTCAGAAATCTTATTGACATGATTGCGCGTAACTGTAAGTGAACAATTATTTTATACTCTAGAAGAATGAATCATCTACATAATTTGATTGAATGATTGTGTCATATAAAAAATGATTTGTCATCATTGGACTACTTTTTAGAGTCATTACTCATTAATAATGAAAGTTTAAAATGTCTTTGTACAAATTAAGAAATCCAATGTTAAATCATAGAATATTATAATAAAAATTAAAAAGTTTGAAATCACCATTCACAACAATCTCACTAGTCACCAGCAACGAAATGTTATAAAAAAACATGCCCAAAACTCGTTAAAACACTCCAATCACACTCTAAGAATCGAAAAAAATTCCGCATTGGCTGGGGGGCATCCCCCCAGACCCCCCATTGTATTTTATCCAATCATACCCGGGTAATTTTTATACCCTAGCTACGGCCCTGACAACAGGTGACCAACCCAGATCTGTGGGAAGTAATATCCCCATGCCAGTCTATTTGGGCCATGGGGATGTAACGGATCCTCAAGACTTCCTCTCTGCAATTGAGCGGTATTCTCAGTCTAATGGAATGGATATGGATGGCGTTCTTAAGCGCCACCTTCTGGTAGCCTTACTGAGCAATGCCTACAGGTGGTTCTCGTTTGTGGGGGGGTTTCCATTGGATTTGATTGGATATTGCTTAACGTCTCATATTTATGCAACTTGGCTAATCGAGACGAAGGGAGGGACGTAATGGAGGACGCGGGGGGACAAGGGGTGGACAGGCCTGTGCTGGTCAGAACCAGCCACAAGCATATGGGGAGGGTAGAGTTTCCCCCATGTCGTGGTCGTCTCCGTCTGTGTCATCCGTCCGTGTTGTCATTGTCGTCGCCGTCGGGAAGGTAGTCAAAGGGAAGGGGAAAGTTCCCCGACGACGACCCAGAGCTCGCTATTATTTTCAGGGAGAAAAACTCCCCTTATCACGGGCCAAAACCTCGAGAAGGTTGCGAGTTGGAATTTGATGGCCCGGGGGTTCGTGGTCCGATTTCTGCGTGGCGTTTCTTCAAGAATTCGGTCGCCCAGATTACTTCATACACCTGCAGGACCCTGCTGAACCACTCTCCGCATATATTAGGACGATTGCCCATTTTTATGAGCGCCTACGCTCCACGGCTACAGAACAGGAGAAGGTACAAAGAGTCCTCCGCCAAATACACCCACAGTTCTTGCCATTTGTACAAGCAGGGTCATATATAAATCAAGAGGTCTGAAAGATACCTCTTTCACCGACATCTCGTGGTCAACTCTTGGTGCCATTATTTATATTGCCCTGTGAACTACATTATCGATCGATGGAAGTTCCCTAGACTATTTGATGTTATTAATATTATTTAGGAGGCTTTGAAAGCCTCTTGGTCAACAAAATAGTCAATATCTAGAAGGCAGTCAGAAGAAAAATACAATTTTCTCAAAACAAAAGCATAAAACAAACTTTGGTGGTTTGCAAATAAGACTTGACAGCTAAGATAGAATTATTCGAAATTAACTAGAAACTAAGGCAAATATAAGAACTATAGAATAGTCTTAATGCTATGCCTAGGCCAAGGTATCGATATATAATGCTCTCTTTACGTTCCATGTTATATTTCTTCTAGGCTTGATAGTTTCTCTGGTGAATAGAGAATTTTCCTTTGACATTATCAGCCATGTTTCTTATTTATGTCGACAATGCAGTTCACAGGGCGATATAAATAATG
This sequence comes from Sweltsa coloradensis, assembly GCA_024449915.1. Taxonomy (NCBI): domain Eukaryota; kingdom Metazoa; phylum Arthropoda; class Insecta; order Plecoptera; family Chloroperlidae; genus Sweltsa; species Sweltsa coloradensis. Next base: position 54,910 of record JAMZAV010003000.1, read on the forward strand.
ACACCAAGAGTTGACCACGAGATGTCGGTGAAAGAGGTATCTTTCAGACCTCTTGATTTATATATGACCCTGACTGTACAAGGTCGCACGTTTAACTCTCTGAAGGAAATGGCAGCTGCAGCCTCAGAGTTCCAAGCCTTGGTGTGGCGCCAAACATCATACTTGCCACCTCCACCACCACACATGTGTATGGCTAAAAACCTCGCGTTCTGCAGCAGGGGCATTGTCGGACACACTTAGTTAGTTATTAGGGTTTAAGGGCACACAACACTAAGGTTTTTAGTGCCCATATTCTCTTTTAGAGTGATGTGTAATTTTTAAATTCTACTACACAGCTTTGTTGATTTCAGATATTTAAAAACATTTGTTATATTCTCAGAATCATCAGATAAAATTTCTTTTAAATTAGGTTTTAGTTTAAAATTATTCCTCTCGTCCATGTGTTGGGGACATTCTACTAAAATGTGCTTAACAGTTAAAATCTCACCACACTGCTCACATAGGGGTGGATCTTCGCCTCTTAGAAGGTATCCTTGAGTGAGATGTGTGTGTCCAATGCGTAGACGGGTCAGAACAACGTCTTCGCGTCGAGAAGAGCGCCTTGAAGAGATCCAGGGTGTAACATCGTCTTTTATTTCACACTGTTCAATTCCACAACAAGGTGAGTTACTTTATTATTTTGTTATTAATATTAATATAGTAATATTAATGTTGTAAAAAAGAATATTCAATTATTTAATTTTCTTTCCCTACAATTACAATTATTATTCTGGTTCAGCTTTCTTTAAAAGTATAACTCAAAATTTAAGACCCCCTCATCTGGGCTAAAACCTGTGTACCAATCGACGCCTACAAAAAAATCGTGTGCGCCAAGCAGTGGCGCTCTTCATTTCTATGAGCCGAGTCTCATGTCATTTCAAGCCGTGCATCCATCGATGGAATTTTTACCAGTTACGTCATGCGATAAAGTGAGTCGTGTAATCCGCCAAAGCCGTACTATGAGGAACGGTAAGAAAATAAAATCTTTTTTCCAAACATGTTTTTAATGAGATATTTTATTGATCGGGCTGTTCATGTTTTATAGTACTTGTATAGGTCATAGACAGAGAAAATGCCGTGGTGCGATATATCTCCTCACCCCACGATTTTCCGGAAAAGTCTTGTTCAATTATTAAAATAAACCACAAACAAATAAACGGAAACGGGTAGATTTTTTAACTGAGAGGGGTAAAGTGAAGATCTGCAAATTTAAAACATATTGTCAATTAAAAACATACTAATTTACAGAATTGACCTTCAGCATGGAATTATTGCTAAAACAGACATGCCAGCAATAGGGGACACAATACAGAAAAATATATCCGGCTGACGAATCGTTGAAATGGGTCACATATTTAGCTCAATCCAATAAGAAAAACACGGTGGCGGACTCGATTGTACCTTCTTGTGTGTGCCTTAGAAACTTTGTTTGTATCCGAGAACCCACATGAAAGGCAACATGCATGCCAGTGAACAATGCCGCAGTGCATGGAACACTATCTATGGGTGGTGGCTATAATCAGGTGGCCGAGTTTGCTGCTGCCCTGGATATATCTTGCATGGACAAGACATTTTTAAAACATCAAGAAAAAGTGTCTGAAACCATTCACAATGCTGCATGGCAGACGATTGAAGAAGCTGGCAAAGAGGAACTAACTATCGCTGTCGCAGAGGGAAACGTTGACTCGGACGGTTACGGAAGGTGTGCAGTGGTTGGCGACGGGCCCTGGTGCATGCGTAGCTATAAGACCAAGTACGACTCTTTATCAGGAGTGATAAGCTGGACAAATTTGCCTCCATATATATTATTATTGAAAATTTGTAGTCAAAATTTAAAAAAAAAATGTTTTCTAGTGTTCTACCCACAGGCATCCCTGGTAGGCTATCACACCCGACAGGTGTTGTTTATTGGGGTTCGTAACCGCTACTGTTGCATGTGTGCGAGGGCAAAGACGAAACACCAACAACCGAGCGCACACAAATGTTTCATGAACTGGAACAAGAGTGCTACTAGTATGGAGGCAGATTTATATCCGAAGGGTTTAGGCAAAGTGTGGAGTTTGCTAAATACGTACATCTGTTTTTATCAGGTTTGGCTACCAGTTATAAGAATATAATCACGTTACAAAATCTTGTTTCGTCCTTTTTCAAACTTTTTCTAGGTTATGTGACAAACAAAATGTCACAAAACATATTTTTTTACCTCAAAATGATACTCAGCAGCTCAAAATACGTGTAGAAACAGAAATTCAATCAAATCCGTTAATAAATGACAAACTGTTTTTTGGCCGCCATCTTTAATTTTAAGAGGTTTCTGAGAAAAAAAAGTCCTCAAATTTATATTCAGTACTTTGAAAGTACGTGCGCAAAGTGAAAATGAATAACATAGGACCATTATTTAAAAAAAAAGGCCATGTTTTGACGCCATCTTTGATTTGAGGGGTCCCTAGGTAAATTTTCGATTGGCTCCAATTCCTTAAATCATCAGTAGGGTATGTCCAATCATCATGCCAAATTTCATGCTTTTATACTAAAATTGAAGTATTCCGTGGATATCTCCAGGTATGCCGCCTGACTATATGTAGAACAATGACTGTACATGTAGGGCCTATAGATCACAGTGTTTAGTAAGCAACTGTTAGTTCACCCAACGTCGGTCCGAGGGACGTCAATAAGTGAAACTAGCAGCTATTTAGGTAGTCTGCACCAACCAGCATAGGCTCTCAGATCACAGTGTTTTGATTGATTGATTGGATATTGCTTTACGTCTCATATTTATGCAACTTGGCTAATCGAGACGAAGGGAGGGACGTAAGGGATGACGCGGGGGGACAAGGGGTGGACAGGCCTGTGCTGGTCAGAACCAGCCACAAGCATATGGGGAGGGCAGGGGTTCCCCCACGTCATGGTCGTCTCCGTCTGTGTCATCATCCGTCCGTGTTGTCATTGTCGTCGCCGTCGGGAAGGTAGTCAAAGGGAAGGGGGAAGTTCCCCGACGACAACCCAGAGCTCGCCATTAGTTTCAGGGAGAAGAACTCCCCTAATCACGGGCCAAACCACGAGAAGGTTGCGAGTTGGAATTTGATGGTCCGATATTGCTTAATTAAACCGCATGTGAATCAATAAAGGCAAACTCTGTTGGCTGATGGTAAGGTTATTAAATAAGGAAACTCACCGGGAATTAAGTCGGAAATAGTTATTAAAACGCGTCAGAAGAGTTGTCAAAAGACGATAAAAACTTTGATGATTTTGTTGACGCTCTTTTAAGACAACGGGAACAATATTGTCGCTAACCGAGTGGCTGTGATACAAGAACTCGTTCCTCCTAACCAATGGCGTCATGTGATAAGCAGTGACAACCCTGCAGATTCTGCTTCGCGTGGTTTGACCCCCGCAGCCTTGCCTAATCAGTCATTGTGGTGGACAGGCCCTGCCTGGCTTCGAGAAACAGTGTTACCCCACTCCAGTGGAGAACCTCAAGACAGTTGTGACGAGTACACACTGCTAAAGACAGTTGTGACGAGTACACACTGCTAGACAAGTGAGGTCTTCTCTTTCAAAACTTCAACGTGTGACAGCGTGGTGCATGCGCTTCGTTTCAAATTGCAGACTTGCTCGTGACAGACGTTTACTGCAATCCTCGTTGACAGCAGTTGAACTTAACAATGCATTGTTTCGGTGGGTGACCATCGTCCAGATGGAAGCAATCAGCACAGAGATTCTATGCCTTAAGAAAAAAAAATCGCTACCACCGAAGAGCCAACTGTTACCTCTGAACAATTGATGGGTCAACTCCCAGCGGCACGAGTACGTCCTGCTCGTACCTTTCTACATTGTGGTGTTGACTATGCAGGCCCATTCCTTCTGCGGAACATGAAGGGAAGAAGTCGAGTAACCTACAAGGGATATGTCGCCCTATTCGTATGCTTGCTTCAAAGGCTATCCATCTGGAGTTAGTGAGCGACTTGTCTACACCAGCCTTCATTGCAGCCTTAAGGCGCTTTGTGTCTCGTCGTGGGAGGCCACATGACATCTACAGTGATTGTGGTACAAACTTCGTGGGAGCTGCTCGAGAGCTAAAAGAATTCTTCAAACTCATCAGAGCTTCGGACCATCAAGATGCAGTGAAACGGCAACTTGCTGATCAAGGTGCCACGTGGCATTTTAATCCCCCTGCTGCCCCTCATCAAGGAGGGCTTTGGGAAGCGGGTGTAAAGTCGATGAAATACCATATCCGGAGAATTGTTGGCAGCACCACTCTGACCTTCGAAGAGATGTCAACCATCCTGACACAAATTGAAGCCTGCCTCAATTCCCGTCCCTTGACTGCCATTTCCAACGATCCCAATGAACTCTCTGTCTTAACACCCGGCCACTTCCTGACTGGAGACTTCCTACTAGCCGTTCCCGAACCAGACTTGACATCACTCAAGGTTAACCGGCTTTCAAGATGGCAACTGCTCAAACAGACGACTCAACACTTCTGGCGTCGTTGGTCCATGGAGTACCTATCTCGGCTCCAACAACGACCGAAGTGATGGGCCACGCATGCCAACATCCAGCCTGGCGCCATGGTTCTTCTCAAGGACGAAGGGCTTCCTCCGCTTCAGTGGAAACTTGGCAGAGTCGTGAGTACCCATACCATCCTGGTTCTGACAATCTGGTGAGGTCGGCAACAGTGAAAACATCAAGTGGAGTTGTGCACAGACCTATTGTGAAACTATCCTGCTTACTTTTTGATGGAAATTAACTTTCATGTGTATTCTTGGAAATTAACTTTCATGTGTATTCTTAAGTTTTTGTGTAATCTGCCTTCAGCTTATTGTGTGTTTTGTTTCTTATTGAAATCTATGTTTCAAGGTGGGCGGAATGTTGGGACTCTATTACATATTTTAAAGTGACCACGACTGACATTCGGCCGTGTCTGCTGGTATTTTCTTATGGTAGTTTTTTATTATAGTGTTCAAGGCTGCCTAGAGAGGGCGTCAGCTGCCCGAGTGGTTGCTAGGCATTAGTAAACAAGAGAATGTTGTTGTGTTTGGTTTCGTGTGTGTAAAAAGATCATCTTGCTTAACGTTGCTTTAAGTGTTTAATAAATAGTGTTACAACTACTTCTATAATTTTATTCCCCTGGTTTATTAGCAACAGAGACTATGTTCGGAGATGGGGCAGGCAGATTTTCAGAAGATTTTTTTCAGAAGGGTTTATCCCGGGAGGCGTGGCCGAACCGAAATAACGAGGTGTGTCCACGTGCAATAGAGTGTTGTGTCTACGATTACATTGTTTACAAGTGTACTTGGAGTTACACTTGTCCGCCATGTGCGAGCTCGCAAAACAATTAAAGCACAGTCGCATCTCTTTTGACTTATCACGACGTTGGGTGGGAGAAAGAGAGAGAAACGCTGGACAATGTAAGAGACGATGATTCCCTTGACAAAGTAGACACCGAGAGACCGAATGATCTGACGTAGAAATGAGGACACGTGGCTGCTTGGGAGTTGAGAAACTAACAGAAGAACTCTTCAGTTGGGGTTTAACTTTAGTAATGTCAACCTGAGAACGTTGCAAAACACTCAAGTAATGTTTTAGAAACGTAGTCAATTGATTGACAGTGGGGATTTGTTGTTTATCGCATTGTAGCACAAAATGTCGTTTGGTACTTGGGTATCGAGGTTACATAAGCCAATGTAAACAAGAAGATAGTCTGCGATATCAATCTTCAAGTTCTGAAGGGCCTTGATGTTCTCGTGGTATGTTTGAAATAAAGGCTTAAACTTGAAGCAGATTCTAATTGTTAGGGCGCATTGCAAAAAGTTTGCTAGAATACAATTAGCGAGGCTGCGTTCATTCTGGTATTCTTCAACTAATAAGTTCCAAACAATGGCATAATTAGCTTCTGTTATGGGTTAATCCATTACTAGGCTCAACGGAGCGCCTGTCAGCGTGGAAATTAAATAGTGAAACTTTTGAACTGGATCAATATTTACGTCATTGTGCACAGACTACAAAACATATCATAATAAGGGGGCCAGTAACTCAGTGTTCCATCGAACTTGACAAGGTGTATCTTAGGTAATCGTGCGCGATCTTGTGTAGACGAGTGCATTGCTTTGATATCAGATGTCACTTTCGGCTGTGACATAATGCGTTCAGCGGCGATAATAATCTCGAAGTACAACTCATCAAATACTTTCAACGTATGCTTTCAAGGTCAGTTCAAGTTTTATACCGTTAATGTCAGAAATAATGCTTTCAAAATCTATTCTTGTTTCTTCTAATTTTGAAAACCTCACATTGAATTGAGGATTTTTTTCTACATTATCAACTTCTTAACTCAAATCATATAAAACTTGTAATCTACGGAAGAGTGTCTCTTGTCTTGTCTGTAATTTGATGAGCTGTTGTTCCTTCTCCTTCTTGGCTTCTGCCATCGTTGCTTGTATTAAACAAACTGTACTTACTTTCTGATAAGGGGGGTGGGGGAAAAAGCTAACGTCACCTAAAACTACACAATAACAAGAGCGACAAAATGGATACTACCACAATCACAATGAGTTAGATCACTAAAAAAATCAATAATGCTAGTCCCTGTCATAATCATCCCAGCCCGGAGGACCAGATTTGCTATGTAGCGGAAACGCTCGTCACTACATGATTGCACAATAGGGGGTAAAGATTGCTTGGAAACTAGCCTGACTAATAAGGGAGAGTGTGATCTAAAAACTTCACTTGAGTTACTCAATCCATGGAGGAGAACACAACAAAAATATCTACTTTCAGGAGAGTGCATATATAGGAGCAAGTATAATCAGGGTGAGAGAAGGAGGAAAACTTTGTGTACTTACTCGTCTATATTACTGAGGTTGTGTCACTCCGAGGTCTGACTCGTAACTGTAGTGTGTGTTGGGCGTATGTCCTCCAGCTCCCTTGATGTGCGCGGATTGATACACTGTACTATGATGCACTATGAATGACGAGTAAAAGTGGTGGAAAGGGAGGGAGGAAAACCGCGAAGGTTTGAAACAGGGAAGTAGATGTGATTACCAAAAATATAAAACAAATCCTAATCTTAAACGAAACAGTATGACTCGTATGCCCATGGGACATGCCTTGTCTCCATACTTAATGCAAAGAGTAGCTACCACAGTATTAAATTCCTTAGCAGTGGAACTGAACATCTGTACAATCGGCTTTTTAGATGATTGGACCCAGAGCGCCTACACAGAGCAGTATGACTAATAACACGAAAGGGCTTTACAATCAACTCGAAACCGCTAGTTCGCGTTAGTTGTACTACCTTACCGACTACTGCAGCGGCCACCGTCGACACCACCCAACATGTTTATAGGCTGCTTACTCTCACAGTGCGGTGTGGCAAGTCATACCCCAAGCAGTAACGGATGTCACTGGTTTGACAGTCAAATGTGGCAACTTGTACCTTAATGGCAAAACTGGTTGAGACTGTAAGTAAAGTGACAGCAAGGCCATAGCTGAAACCCTGTCAGTGCGTAATGAGGGTGACAATAATGCAGTAGGGGATGTGAAAACACTCCGGAGTATCATCGAAAAGTTGTTGATAAGAAATAAGAAGGAATAAGTAGGACATGATAAACTTAGTATGCACGAGGTGACACTGTTTATTGCGACTGCAAACATGGGAACCGAAAGGACAGATCCTTGAGGAACTCCCGTTTGCAGTTGATATGGGTCTGATAAAATGTTATTTATCCGTACTTTAAATGTTCTATCATGAAGAAAGTTCTGTATGAACCTGGGCAAGTGACCTTTAAAATCCCACTCATGAAGTTATTGTAGTATGGCATAGCGCCACGTTGTGTCATATGCTTTCTCTATGACAAGAGTACACTTATTACGTGCTGTTTAGCCACATAACCTTCTTGGATGAAGGTTTCCAAACGCACGAGGTGGTCGATTGAACTCCGTCGCTGTCGAAATCCACACTCAACATTAGTAAGCAAGCCACGAGATTGCAATAGCCACATCAGGCGCTAATTGACCATCTTCTCAAACAATTTGCAGAAGCAACTAGTTAGAGAAATGGGTCGATAAAAGACGGGGTAAGGTTTTGTCTTTACCTGGTTTCAAAAGTGGAATTAAAATAGCCCTACGCCAAACTTTATGGGCTATCAGCAGCCATATATGGCACATTGTGTCGTTATAATAAAATAACATGTTGCACAAATTATGTGTACAATTAAAAATGTATCACTTAATGCGAAAATAACAAAAAACACAACCTAACATTTGTTTTGTAACTATGGCGACTCTGTAAATATATCTGTCTACTCAGCTTTAGTCGTAACGAAACATTAAGAAAGATTCATAGAAACATGGCAGTTCAATTGCATGCTTTGCAGCAGCAGGTAAATTTGCAGAAAGAAAAGTTTGAAATCGGAATCTTGCACAAGCAGCAGCGAAAAGCAAACGTGTAGTAGAAGATGTCACCGATCTGTATGAAAGTAGGCCAACGGGCCGACGAATAGTTGACATAATGCTTTTGGCTGATGAACTATGGTGTCACCAGTGTGATACACCTCTTTCATTAAAAGACGACACCTCAGGAGAAAAAAAAACAGGGACAGAGTTTTACGTTTGATGTCAAATGCCGCCGATGATTGGATATTGCTAACGTCTCATATTTATGCACTTTGGCTAATCGAGACGAAGGGAGGAATGATTGATTGATTGGTATAGCTTAACGTCTCATATTTATGCAACTTGGCTAATCGAGACGAAGGAAGGGACGTAAGGGATGACGCGGGGGGACAAGGGGTGGACAGGCCTGTGCTGGTCAGAACCAGCCACAAGCGTATGGGGAGGGCAGTGGTTCCCCCACGTCGTGGTCGTCTCCGTCTGTGTTGTCTTTGTCATACCGTACCACAAAGCAAACAACGACACAGAAAACAGCACCAACTATAGTGTGTCGAGCCTCTAATCTCGCACTGAACAGAAGCTAACACCGACCAAACATAAAATGCACAACCTGTGTGGACAGAATAGCGGAGAACAACACTGAGATCACAAACACTTAACTGAGTAGCAACAAAATCTTTCAGTCGGGGACGGAACAGACATTCTCTTAGATAACAGACGTCTAACTAAAACAACATTTAAAAGAAACAGAAGGCAACGCCATTTTCTGTGGAGTCCGAACAAGAACGGAAATAAGAGCGGAAAAAAGGACAGCACATAAACCGAGTGAAGGCTCTCATCTCAGATTCAACAGACAGAACCTAGCACTTTCTAGACATCAATCCTCAGGCTGCACGGACCGAACAGACGTTTTGGCTTCTCTCAAAGCAGGACAAAATAAAGAGAGAACAAACCTTCCCGTCTGGATGAACAGACAACCCCCTGAATGAAAAAACATTAAACAGAATGAGAATGTGAACGAGGACACAGCAAAGACTTGAACAAGCAACAAATACAGCAGCAGCAGAAGCTTACTCTATGTACTGTGGAGGCTTAATGAGACCAGAGCAAAGAGCGCGGACAAAACAAGTCTGCCTGGGACAAGAACAACAGACCGACTGCAAGGCTTTCTGCTGTGCTGTGTGCGTACCGGTAGTAGTCAAAAGGTGCGGGGCGGCGAGGTCATATCGAAGCTGCACTCAAGGTGCATTGACTTTTTATCAAATCGTGTTGATGACAGTGGCGCATGTACTATAAGGTGTGTAATTAATTGGTTGTAGGTGATATAAGAAAATATGTAGTGAGGCTCATCGTGACGACACTATATTGTTGCAGATATCACATTTCATCAATTTTTCTTTTACTTTGGACTTACTTGTAAAATGGTGATTTTACCTCAAAAGCAATATTTGTAAATAAATACCGTGGCCATGAAATCGATCACCAGTTGGCAGAGACCAGTTAGTTAGTTATTAGGGTTTAAGGGCACACAACACTAAGGTTATCAGTGCCCGTATTCTCTTATATAATGGCATGTTTTTTTTTTTTAATCCTATTGTACAGCTGTGTTGATTTCAGGTATTTGAAAACATTGGTTATGTTCTCAGATTCATCAGATAAAATTTCTTTTAAATCAGGTTTTAGTTTAAAATCATTACTATCGTCCATGTTTTGAGGACATTCTACCAAAATGTGCTTCACATTTAAAAAATCTCACCACACTGCTCACAGGGTGGTGGGTCTTCACCTTTTAAAAGGGTATCCTTGAGTGAGATGTGTGTGTCCAATGCGTAGACGGGTCAGAACAACCTCTTCGCGTCGAGAAGAGCGCCTTGAAGAGATCCAAGGTGTTACATCGCCTTTTATTTCGCGAAGCTTATTATTTTGCATGGTATGCCATTCTTCGCACCACTTTTCTTTAAGTTTGAGTTTAAATAATGCTTTTAAGATCAGGCGTTACGACTAATTGGCAATCAATTTGTTCTTTGTTACAAGCTTCTTTGGCACTTTGGTTTGGGGAGATCATTTCCTAAAATACCAGAATGGCCTGGCACCCAACAAAAAACTATTGATTTTTGTTTGCACCAAGTTTGGACATTTTTAAGGTGTATTTTACTAACTAATGGGTGTGTAGTGTAAATTTGGCAAATGGCCTCTAGGGAACTTAGAGAATCGTGCACACTAAGAATTTGGAGTCCTTGTTATCAAGGGCAAACAGGAGGCTTTGTAGAATTGCAAACAGTTCTGCATTGTAGACGCTGTATATGGAATGGAGTTTAAAACTGAAGTTGTTGCTCTCCGTTGTAAAGGCAGAGCCAACTGTATTGTTAGTTTTGGGAACCGTCTGTAAAAATATTTTTGAAATCTTTGTAGTTGTATCGGATTTCGTTGAAAAGTGCTTGATATGTGTGTTTGATGTGGTTGCTTTTTATATTTTGTCAGCTGTGTTATGCAACATGGTTTATTAAGTGGGGTTGCCCCATTTGATTTGTAGAAAACAAGGGGAAGTGTTTATGTTTAAGGCTTGCAGTAATTCCAGGGAGCGGATGCCCACTGGTCTTGAGACCAAGCATCCACGTTGCACATCGACGATTCAGGGAAAAAAACTTATGGAAAGTAAGCTACTTCCCTACTGACAGGCAAACAGCATAAAACAACCAAGACGGACACAAATTCAAAGAACAAAACCTATCAGTCTGGACAAAACAGACATTAAACTGACCACATTCAGCAGAAACAGAAGCCAACACCTACTGTGGAGGCCGAACAAGAACACAACAAAGAGCGAATGCAGAACACGTCCGCCTGCGACAAGAACAACAGACAGACTGCAAGGCTAGGCTGCTGCTGCGGTAACTGTAGCCCTTGTAGCTGGCAGTCAAAAGGTGCGGGGCGGCGAGGTCATATCGATGTGGCACGTTAAATGCATTGAAATTATTTAGAATCGTAAGTATGTTAGTAGCACATGAACTCCAAGATGTGTAATTATTGGATGTGAGCTAGAGATTTAAATGTGTAGTGAGGTTCATTGTGATGACAATTCGTTTTTGCAGACATTAGTACTATATCCATGGATTTTATGATCATTATGGACCAATTAGAACATAATGCATACAACATTACACAGAACACCTGCAGGTAGATAGTAGCACGCTAAGATTTATTGACACACTGAGTTCAATCGACAGTGACCAGTAGAGGTTGATTGATTCAATTTCAGGCATCAGAATTTAATTACCTTCTTCTTTTCACTGGACCAGTGTGTTCAACTAGCATTCTCTCTATAGAAATGGTTTATATATCATGATGATTTCTGTGCAGAGACTATTTTTGTCGCAATTTTTCCCTTCCACCATACTGCACTGATAGCATGTATTGCCGAAAGGCTGTTACACAGCAATGTTTTGTAAGGCGTAACACGATATCACCCGTTGATTATATTCATGAAATGTGCATTGACAAAATTGTACGAATGCACAGGTGTCTTATGGATACTATCTAACAATTAATTATCAGCCCAATCAGGCGACTTGTCCTTCTTCATTGATAAGCTTGAGTCTCTCTTGATCTGACACACAAAACGATATCCAAATCAGAAATATTTCTATGTGGCGACTTCAATGTGGATTTACTAAAATCGTCGAACCGAGTGCTTTCCTTACAGACGCTTGCTTAGCATTTAACTTGCGTCCCATAATGCACAAACCTACTTGCTTTACATCATTGCGCTCTACCCTGATTGACAACAAGAGCATGGTCACCTTCAAAATAACAAGTAGGGTTACGTTCCACCATGTTTGTGAGAAAGTATATTTCGGACAAGTTTTGTTTCCTGAGAGTAGGATCTGAATTTGATTGTCTACTGTTTGTTTTCCAGTCACTGCCAGTCGTGTACTCTTTGATAGTAAAGCAAACTCCTGCCGCTTACGAAGCTCTTTTGCGTTATGTCCGGAGTGGATTGGATATTGCTCTTAACGTCTCATATTTATGCAACTTGGCTAATCGGGATGAAGGGAGGGACGGTGACGCGGGGGGACAATTGGTGGACAGGCCTGTGCTGGTCAGAACCAGCCACAAGCGTATAGTGGAGGGCAGGGGTTCTCCCGCGTCGTGGTCGTCTCCGTCTGTGTCATTATCCGTCCGTGTTGTCCGGGACTTGATGACATGATAATTGATGATTTATTAGACACAGCCCTTTGTCTTAGGCCAATAAGATTAATTTTATTTATTTTCGTATATATTTTACAGCTCGACGTTGAATGCGTAACAATTTGGCAGCAAAGCAATTGCTTCGCTGGTACCGGACGCAAGTGCAAACATATTGGAGCACTAATCACATTTGTAAATAGCCATTCTAGTCTGTCAAAAACAGACATACCCCAAGTTTGGGGAAAGCCTAAGCCACTACAAAGCCTTAGCAATGAGTATTATCATTAAAAAAAAATTGTAGCCTCTAAAATAAAAACAAAATAATAAAATAAAATATAAATAATAAATAACAAAATCCCACCCTCTAAACATTTAAAGGGAAATGACCGCCAAATACCTATAAAGGTAACAAGTTTACATTTATTCGGAATCCCTTGTGCCCTCAGGGACATGTTACAGGGAGGAGTAAAGCGGAAAGACACCACTTTCTTGATGACAGAGTTGATAGAAAATATTGTGACGCTTTAAATAAAGGCTCAATGCAGGGACGTTGTGTTGCAAATGGTAGATAGCCAAGTCTTATCAACCAACAATGGGAGAACATGTTATAGAATGATAGGTCTAGGCCTACTTGATGAGAATTCAAATGATTTTATGAAGGCCAACATTGTTATCAGTCCGGAAGATGTTGTTGTTTTGGCTCAAATCACAATAGAGCAACATAAATGCCAAAAATGGATAGACAAGATGCAATTAAGAATATCTGCCAGTTCACAGGCTCACCGTATCAAGACAAGACGACAAGATTTGGATGCCCTCGCCGAACAACTGGTTTCCCCAAAACCATTCAAGGGAAATGAGGCTAGAAGGTCCGGGACAAGGTTGGAAGAGACAGCTTCCAGGTTGTGTGAGGCGGGTGTTCCCCCACGTCGTCGTTGTCTCCGTCTGTGTCATCATCCGTCCGTGTTGTCATTGTCGTCGCCGTCGGGGAGGTAGTCAAAGGGAAGGGGAAAGTTCTCCGACGACAACCCAGAGCTCGCCATTAGTTCAGGGGGAAAAACTTTCCTAATCACGGGCCAAACCACGAGAAGGTTGCGAGTTGGAATTTGATGGCCACAGGATAAAATTAATGCAAGATCTGAAGGAGAGATTCAGAAAAGAATACCTCTCTGAATTAATGCAGTTCACTAAGCACTTTTTTTTTTTACAAAGCAAGCATTAGCCTGTAATTTTCTACTTACGTAGGGTATAGTAATATTTTGCTAGCCATAAAGAAAGATAAATTGACCAATTTTATAAGTGAAGAGACCCAAACTTGCCTTCGAGTGAAGCAATCGTGCTACATCTTAAGGATCTTCGTGTTGAAGACGGTCATAATTTGTACCTTGACAATTGGCACTCGTCTCCTAACCTGTTTCTCACTGAAAATAGGGCGGGCACTAATGCGGTAGGGTCTGTTAGAACCAACCGAAAACAAATGCCACAGGAGCTTTGAGTCAAAAAGGCCAATAAAAATAAAACGCGGGGAAGCTGAAGCCATGTACAGCCATGGCATGATGGCACTTCAGTGGGTCGATAAGAAAGTTGTGACCATGCTCAGTACCATGCACAGTGATATTGCACTGAATGACACTGGAAGTGGAATATTCCCTATTGTCTGAAATAACGATAGATGTACGATGTTTTCGTCCACCAGTCAAAACTCATATTTGTACCACGTGACAAAACAATCGCTCATAGAACATAATTTTAGAAAATTATTTTCAATTATAATACTCGTAGCGGAGACAAAGGAGTGTTTAAAAAAAATTTTAAATCATAAATCAAAATTAAGTATTGTACCTAGAACTTTACTTTCTTTTAAACCCAAAATTAGCATATAATAGCCAAATGGCTATTTCTTAGCCAAACTTATATTCGATTTCGTTCTTATGGTTTGTATTGCATGTAAGTTCCATTTGAGGTCAGCGGTGATGTTACGTCGCACTATGTCTGTGAAGTTTATTAGATTTAACTGTACGTGGTGTATCTATACGAAATTATGCCCGTTAATGAATTTAAAATTTTCAGCTGCCCTGGCATCGGCAATGCAATTTGAACGAATTGTTGAGCGTCAACTGCGCATAGTTACGATGGAAGAGCGCCAAGTCCATTCGGCCGGCCTCAGCCAGGGGAACACGTGGTAACCGAAGAAGAAATAGCAATTCAAGAATCGGAACCCCAAAGATTGTTAATGTCTGAAGGTCGACTAGAGCCCACCGTGGAAGCAGATGACGTATTCAGAACATGTACGGTCTGCTCCATGAATAGGGCAACACGCTGCATAGTACCGTGCGGGCACACGATGCTATGCAGCACATGTGTGTTATATTACGTTCAACACCATCGCTTTTACGAGAACAAAAAGTTGGCCCAAGTCTGCTTTGAGTGTAGGTGCACGCTACCTCAGGACAGTGCAATAGGCGCCACACACACGTTGCACAATGCCCATTGTTTAATAACGAAATTTGAGAGTGCAAGGCTTGGCAGTCTTTTTCAAGGTTTTTATGCGTGCGTGTAATAGTATTGTACATTTTATATTGTAAATATTTTTCACCGGTGTTACCAGTAGTAATATAATATTATGCTAGGAAATTGCAAAAGTTGTTGTTAGAGGAGAAATCGAGTAAAATATATTTCTGCATTGAACTTGATCGTTGTTTAACTTTTAGGTATGGAATCTCACATAATTCTCATTTAAACAGTCTCATATATTCTCATAGTCTCATAGTCATAGTCTCTCATATAATAGTCTCATAATACATTTAACGTGATATGTTGACATTCCTATCTTTTTGAGTATAAGAAGAACCTGATTCGGCAAGAGGTAAGATTGATGATTTTAATCAGAACAAATATACTATGGCTGTTAGTGATCGCAGATGCCAAATTTCTAGGGCGAGGCTTAGTCGAAGAAGACGGAAATGGGCAAGAAAGGTTTCGTGCTTTTGGTGGCTTGTTTACATTGTTTCTTTTCTGACATTTAGAATGATCAATTATGGATGCAAATTGCAATTGGTGACACGACTTAATCCAACTAAATGTAGACAGGTCTATGGCATCCCTTTGGAAAGTGAATTGGTTTCAATAAGATGCTGGGTTTCCTCCGGAAGTCTGTGTGGAAGTATTTTTCTAAGAACAAAATAAGACGCGGTTGCATTGACTAGATGTGTGGGACGTCGTAAACAACGGACAAGAAGGCGACGAACTAGCACAATGGCCAAGAGTATTTTGACTTCAACATTTGGCAGCATTTTCCTGTTGCTTATTGCTCTTTCTGGGGATGTGGAGCTAAACCCCGGTCCTTTGCAGTGTGTTTCAAACTGATGATCATTCGCTTGCCAGTGACTCATGCAGACCACCTGTATCGCACATGGATATCATTTACCTCCTTCTTGCTTTGTGTGGAGATGTAGAAGTAAATCCTGGTCCAGTCAACGGGCAGAACAAGCGTTGCCATCATTGTAAAACTGAGGGGCGTAAAAACCAACTTTTTACATTGTGCTCTGAATGTACGAGACCGTTCCACAATACATGCGTCAAAATACTGCCATCATTGCACAGGCGCGTAGTAAATGGTACACAGACTTGGACGTGCTGGGAGTGCACATTTGCCACAGTTTAATGATTCATTTTTCATTGCTGGAGATGCGCTTCAACTTAACCAAAGCACCAATAGCGATTCTGGATCCAATAATTCTGGTATACAATTACTATCTTTTAACGCTCGTAGTCTTAAACATTCGAAACGCTCTCCCATAATTCATACCTGGATTAAAGTGCTTACCCCATCAGTTATTTTCGTCTGTGAAACGTGGCTCGATGCAAGTGTACGAGATTCGGAAATATTGCCCACGTCCTATATTGTATTTCGGAAGGACCGAGATGCCCGATCAGGAGGTGGAGTTCTCATAGTAGCAAAACCTGAGTTTAAGCCGGTGCACGTACCTGAACTATCTACACTTAATGCAAAGATCATCTGGGTGGAGATAACATTCGGAAATAAAAAACTTTTACTTGGCTCTGCTTACAGGCCACCTAATTCGAACTGCAGATTAAGACAAGGAACTAATCGAATCTTTAAGTCGTGTTGATAAGTTAGTAACCAAGTATACCGCGATAGTTCTGTGTGGAGATTTTAATTTGAATATAACTTGGGATTCTGTAGCTCCTATTCCTAACGATGCTACTGCCAATCTTTATTTATCTGCGTTCCACGAGCTCTCTTTCACGCAAACAGTCACCGAACCTACTCGAGTAACAGATACTTCGCGATCTATCATTGACCTATTGCTGTGCAATGACCCAAATATTATTAAAGACACGAGTGTTATTCCAGGTGTGAGTGACCATTTGGCAGTATGCGCTAATCTAAAATTCACTGTTCCTAGACCAAATACATTAACAAATCTGTATGGAACTATAAAAGGGCTGATTGGCTGCTACTTAGAACTCTTTTCGTAGATCGC
Organism: Sweltsa coloradensis; assembly: GCA_024449915.1. NCBI lineage: Eukaryota > Metazoa > Arthropoda > Insecta > Plecoptera > Chloroperlidae > Sweltsa > Sweltsa coloradensis. The sequence goes on from JAMZAV010003000.1 coordinate 72,039, forward strand.
CTTACAATATTAACTCAGCAGCATGACGTTAATCTGATGTGGAAAGATTGGTGTTCGGTGTTTTGGAGTGTGTTGAAGATGCAATTCCAAAAGTAATAATGAAGGGTCAACGCCGGGCACCATGGATTACTTCGGATCTTCTGAAATTGATTAAAAAGCGTGACAAACTCTTCTTCAAATGTAAGAGGATACAGTCTGATGATTTATGGAGCTCATACAGAAAGTTTCGTAATCAAGTGAAAACAACAATACGAAATGCTCAGCAACAACATGTTGGAACTTAGGGAGCAATTCTAAAGGACTCTGGAAATTTATCCGTTCTAAGAGTGGCAGTGCAGCTCCTTCTCACTTCTCAGCAAATGGTAAAGTTTTAACTGATGCAAAGGAAATTGCCAATGCATTTAACTCAAAGTTCCAAGAAAACTTTACTCCATTAACGACAAACTGTACGAAATTATTTCTAGGAAATCCATCAGTTCAAAAGCCTCTTACAAAACTCTCTTTCTCAGTCAACGAGGTGAGGCAAGTACTTCTCAACACTCGTCCTGGTGCGGCTAGTGGTCCTGATGGAATCCCTACTACAATTCTTCACCAGTGTGCTTCTTCGCTTGCTCCATCCCTCACTGCACTGTTTAAACTTGTCAAACGAGTCCGGAGTTGTTCCCAACGATTGGAAAGTAGCTAACGTTGTGCCTGTCTATAAATCGAAGAATAGGTCAGATGTATCTAATACAGGCCAATATCACTTACCAGTACGGTTTGCAAGGTAATGGGGGCGTCTAGTTACTTCAGCCATTTATACGCACTTGGAAGTGAACAGTCTGATACCGCCTAACCAGCATGGGTTTTTACCTCGTCGATCATGCACAACTATGCTGACTAAGGCTATTGACGACTGGCAGCATACGCTTGACCAAGGAAAGACAAGGCAAATTGACTGCATTGCATTGGACTGGAGTAAGGCATTTGACAGTGTGCCACACGAGAGACTTCTACATAAGCTACACAATTATGGAATTCAAAGTGAGCTTCTTAATTGGATTACATCATTTTTAAAGGGCAGGTCTCAACGTGTAGTGCATGATGGAGCCTCATCATCATTAATTGACGTTACTTCTGAGTTCCGCAGGGATCTGTACTTGGTCCTTTGTTTTTTACCATATTTATGATAGACCTACCAGATGTTGTAACGTCCAGTATTCTCCAATATGCTGACGATACAACTCTGTACAGAAATATATCTACTTCAGAAGACGCAAAGGCTCTACAAGATGACCTAAACAGTATCCAAGTTTGGTGTGAAAAAAAACCAAATGTCACTTAATGTTAGCAAGTCACAGTTACTTCGAATCACGCGATCAAGAACCGGGCACATAAACATCGTGTATAGCATAAATGGAGATATAATACCGTGTTGCCAAAAGGTCAAACTACTTGGAATAATTGTTACTTGTGATCTGCGGTGGAATCTACATTGTGAGTATGTGCGAAACAGAGCCTCTAAAACTTTAGGATTTGTATCGCGCTCTCTAAAGGGTGGCAAGCCAAGAACCCTTCGCACCGCATACTTAGCGCTGGTTAGGCCAATTATCACTCATGGCCTACCAGCGTGGCATCCAACAACAAAGGACAATATGTGCAAGTTGGAAAGAATTCAAAATCGTGCCACCAGACATATTATGGGTTACAAAGAGCCTAGTGCCTCTACACGTCGTAGTCAATGTCGCCTTATCACAATTGAACAACTCATGAAGCAAGTGGACGTTTTGTTCTTCAAAAAGATGTTGACTGGCTGTGTGGACCTCGACCCATTCCATCGGGTGTCTTGGAACCTTCGGGATTCAAGACGTCACCAGGCCCAGTCCATCACGCCACCATTTGCCCGAACCAGCGCGTACATAAGTGGGTTCTACTGCCGAACTGCCAGAATTTGGAACTACTCCCTATCTGAAGAAATACAAGGACTTGGCATGTCTCCTTTCAAGAGAGCTATTAAGTCTTCTACATTATGATTGCTTTTTGATATTATGAATTCATTGAATTGTTATTGTTTTTGTCTCTTCTATGTTTCTTTATGTTTTGTTTATGTTGTTTATGTTTCTATATTCTATGTTTTATAAGCTTATTTATTATCACAATTTGTTGGTAGAGGCTGGCAGACACCTTGTGCTTGGGGCATACTGCCCTTTTCTGCCAACCTTCCTACTAAGCTTTAGTGGAAAATAAATAATAATAATAATAATACTTTATTCATGAAATTCCATTATAGAACAGCTTTTGAAATGCATAAAACATGAAAACCAAGTACGAGGAAAGACGTCCTCATTACAAAACTCTTATTTGTACCGTCTGACGGAAAAAAACGTTCATCGAGCGATATTTCAGAAAATCGTTTATCCTTATAAGGAGGAGGTGGAAGACAATGATGTGTAGAAATATTTTAAAATTCGTCGCTCTAATTAAGTGTAGCACCTAGCTTAGTGTTAACACTTTGTCCAAAATTGGCACATAATTGCTGACAGGGACGTGACGTCCCGCCCCAAAAGAAGCAAAAATTACATATGTTCCTGTTATATTCGTAAGACTTTCATTTTGTTAAGACGGCAGACATCTTACTTCGATTTTTAAATAACGTTGGCCATACAATAGCTCTAAATTTATTTATGCATGTTAATTTCCATTAGAAAATAAAATTCTTAGTAACTACTAACTAGGCCTTTACTATGGGTGCATAGCCCCTAGGGGTCGATTATGAATTCCAAACTAACATTTATTTTGTAAATATAGGCTATCCCTAGGCGTATTATATATTACATAAAATCCAAAGTTTCTTTTTATGGATTTTATTAATTTTGTTGGTGTCAAAATCATTCAATATTAGTTTGTGTTAACCAGTTTCTGTGGCAAAGTCATCAGAGGACGACCCAGTGCCAGCACCTTAAGACCGAAAGAGGCTGGAACGAAAAAATGGTAATAATTTGACTACTGAGATATGATACTTATAGCATCTTCAATGTACGGAATTGGAACGATATGTAGAGTTGAGCTGACATTCGTATTTATTCACTGTTAGCAATAGGTTCTAACCCCCCCCCCCCACAACCACCCGCTAACCAGCCAGCCAGCAGTCTAGCTGCGGTCGCTTAGCCGGTTACCATACGAACACCGAAGTGAAGTGACATCGGGCTAGTTTTCAATTCTTGTAAACAAACGAAATAAATGCGCGCACAAACGTCCACGAACGAAGCACAAACGTCACAAGTAGAGACAATGTGACTTTTCCGAATGGGGGGGGGCTAACTTCACGTGAACCTGGCCCCCCCACCGAATTTTTTTCCATTTGCGGCCACAATTCTTGTGCACAAACGAAATAAATGCGTGAACAAACGTGCACAAACGAAGCACAAACGTCACAAGGGGGTAATATAAGACATTTCGGTTCGGGGGGGCTAACTTCCTGTGAAACTGGCCTCCCCCGGATTTTTTCCCATTAGCGGCCACAATTCTTGTGCACAAACGAAATTAATGCGTCACAAACGTGCACAAACGAAGCACAAACGACACAAGTAGAGACATGTGACTTTTCCGAATGGGGGGGGGGGGTAACTTTACGTGAAGCTGCCCCCCCCCCCGTATTTTTTCCGTTTGCGGCCACAATTCTTGTGCACAAACGAAATAAATGCGTGCACAAACGTGCACAAACGAAGCACAAACGACACAAATTTAGACAATGTGACTTTTCCGAATGGGGGGGGGGGGCTAACTTCACGTGAAGCTGGTCCCCCCGCGAAATTTTTTTCCGTTTGCGGCCACAATTCTTGTGCACAAAACGAAATAAATGCGTGCACAAACGAAGCACAAACGTCACAGGTGGTTTAATATACGACATTTCGGATTGGATTGGATATTGCTTTACGTCTCATATTTGTGCAACTTGGCTAATCGAGACGAAGAGAGGGACGTAAGGGATGACGCGGGGGGACAAGGGGTGGACAGGCCTGTGCTGGTCAGAACCAGCCACAAGCATATGGGGAGGGCAGGGGTTCCCCCACGTCGTGGTCGTCTCCGTCTGTGTCATCATCCGTCCGTGTTGTCTTTGTCGTCGCCGTCGGGGAGGTAGTCAAAGGGAAGGGACTCCCGACGACGACCCAGAGCTCGCCATTAGTTTCAGGGAGTGAAACTCCCATATTCACGGGCCAAACCGCGTGAAGGTGTCGAGTTGGAATTTGAAGGCCCACGGTTCGGGGGGGGGGGGCTAACTTCCTGTGAAACTGGCCCCCCCCGGATTTTTTTCCATTTGCGGCCACAATTCTTGTGCACAAACGAAATAAATGCGTGCACAAACGTGCACAAACGAAGCACAAACGACACAAGTATAGACAATGTGACTTTCCTGAATGGGGGGGGGGGGGGGGGAACTAACTTCACGGACCTCCCAGAATATGTTATTTGTAATACCAAATAATAGAATGCACAGTAGCACTGGCCTTGGCTTACATGTGATCAAGCTAATTGCTATGTCAGTTAGCTGTTTTGAGGTTAGAATTGCTGTAGGCCTAGGCCCTATTAATTATATTATTACTAAAACTACACTTTGATGTGAATACATGACCCACAGTATATGTGATGCTTACGCCTATATGCTTAGTAGAATACTAGGCCAACGACAAAAAGGAAGCAAACCAGTGGATGTGATTGGACTACATACATAAGTGACCTAGAGATAATCTAGAAATTATTCAGAAGCTAGGCACATATCTGACAGACAACAATGAAAAAAGCGTTATAATAGATCTAAATCTACCTAACGTCTTATGGAATAGTGGAACACTCAGTAGTTGTGTACCTCAAACTCTGGTTTCCAACTTACTAAGCGACTTTGACCTGACACAAGTAGTTCCAGAGGGCACACGTACCTGCTCTCGGGGGGCAAAGAGTAATCTATTATACATATTTCTAGTACCATCCTGCATATCAACAAAGGATTGTGAGACTGTATACGGCATAGGGAACCACAGTGCTGTCCTTCTAAACATAGATTTAAAAAAAGTAGGAATAGAGATTCTCCATCTATGCCAAGCCCGGGCATAATACTCATACAAATCAATGGAATGAGATATTCAGACAGATGCACCCCCGGTATTGATAACGGGGGACTTCAATGGCCATAGCAAATCGGATCAATTACTATTGGATATTGCTTTACGTCTCATATTTATGCAACTTGGCTAATCGAGACGAAGGGAGGGACGTAAGGGATGACAGATGACGCGGGGGAAAAGGGGTGGACAAAGCCTGTGCTGGTCAGAACCAGCCACAAGCGTATGGGGAGGGCAGAGGTTCCCCCACGTCGTGGTCGTCTCCGTCTGTTTCATCATCCGTCCGTGTTGTCAATGTCGTCGCCGTCAGGGAGGTAGTCAAAGGGAAGGGGAAAGTTCCCCGACGACGACCCAGAGCTCGCCATTAGTTTCAGGGAGAAAACCTCCCCTAATCACGGTCCAAACCACGAGAAAGTTGCGATCTGGACTTTGATGGACCAAAATTTTACCCCCCCCCCCCCCCCCCCCCGTAGGTAAGCCAATGCTCTTTAACATATTTAGGACAGGCCATCTTGTATTCTTTCTTGTTTTCCGGCCCTATCAGCACGAGGGAAGCCTGGCCCAGAGTTCCAGAGAAAAGAAATCAGCTGAAGAAGGCATACATAGCTGGGAATGTGGCAGCAGTCTCCCGGCTGAGGGCCGAACTAATGGCCCTAATGTCCGCCTCAGTCGAGGAGACTGCCGTCGAGGCCTATTCTTGTAAGTATGTCTGAAAGAAAGATAAAAGTCTGTATAACATAAGTGATTTCAAGGAAGCATGACATAGTTGCCTATGTGTATATAGGCTCTGCTCACTTAACGAGTGATGAAGTCTATATATTATGTATATAATTGTATGAGATGTTAATGTATAAAAATGTAATTGTTAGTAGTAGCCTATATAATTATCATATTTTGTATTAGTAAAGTAGTTAGTATTTTCAACACCTACTCAAGGAACACGATGAAACAAAAACCAAACCCAGCAACCGGGCACCTCCTTTGTGTGACTAGGCTCTCAACCCACACTGAACAGAACCTGACACACTCCAAATAATAACTCCACAGGCTGTACGGACAAAACAGACTGAGACTAACACTGAGACAAAGAAAGCTTCAATGAGAAACAGGACAGAATAAAGAGTGAACCACGTTTCAGTCTGGACAGAACAGACAACCTGCTTCAGTTAACAAACATTAAATATAACGAAGCGTGGCCATAGCAACCAAGACTTGATCTAACAACACATTCAGCATTAACAAAAGCCGACACATTGAATTGTGGAGGCCGAACAAGACTACACTTAAGAGCAGAGACAAAACACGTCCGCAGGCGACAAGAACAAGGTCATAACGAACGAACGAGGTCATATCGATGCTGTTTGTCAAGTGCATTGTAGTTTTTCAAAATTGCGTTGATAACGGTAGTACATTAACTCTGAGAAGTGCCATTTATTAATCGTGAGGGATATTTGTATGTGTAGCGAGGTTCATCGTGACGATACTATATTTTCGCAGATATTGCCTTATCCATCCATGGATGTTACTATTATTGTGGAACTACAGTAACACTATGCATTCACCCATATGCTTGTTTTACATAAAGAGATGGATATACAAACATCTATTTTCTAGGGGGGGGGGGGGGGGGGGGGTCTTGACCTTCTAAATATATAGTAATAAAACGCAATACAATCATTGCCATCATCATATTTCGGGCTCTGAATCACAGGATCCTGCAATGGATGGCTGATGCAGAAGAGACCAATGAAGCCCTGCGTGCGGCATACTTTAGAAGCGTGCAAGAACGAGAGGCCAGAGAATCGAGAGGAATACAGTGGTGGCTTAGGAGTGTTGAAGAAGGCGAGGCTCCCGAATCGAGAGGGCCATTGTGGTGGATACGGGTATCAGAATTAATGAGCCTTAATTCCGCATGGCTGATTGATTGAATATTGCTTAACGTCTCATATTTATGCACTTTGGCTAATCGAGACGATGAGTGGTGATAGATGATTGGATTGGATATTGCTTTACGTCTCATATCTCTCATATCTCTCACAAGGGAGGAAGGGAAACCCGGTACCGGCACGTAGCCTACTCCTTTCGGAAAGTACCAAGGGGACCAACGGCTTAACGTCCCATCCGACAGGACGGTGTAACTTTGACAGTCATATAGGTTCCTCCACTAACCCGGGCTGTCGAGCAGACGTCAAGGAGAACGAAGCCGTTACACTATATACGTGAGATTCAGGGTAGAGTGGTCACCCACTCTACCCACGACCACGCCCGATTCTGCTTAACTTCGGTGTTCGAGTGGGAACCGGTTAAACGAGCTCGGCTAAACCGCTGGCTAATTCCGCATGGCGAAGAGATGTAGGAGCTCGAGAGCTGAGAGATGTATTGAGAGTTTTGCAGGGGCAATAGGAAAGATTGGAAGATTGAGAGATATGATTGCGTGTCGGAGGATCTCTCTCTCTCTCTCTCTCTCTCTCTCGTACTTTTGTGTGAATGTGTGTTTCACCTGTTAATGTTGTGTCCAGTGCATGGATCACGCCAGGCAGACAGTTTTGTTACTGGCCAACATGTTATAAAGATGATGAGTCTCGAATGAAAGCAGTTTTTAAGCACTGCCCTCCAAATAAGCCTAATGAGTGATGTCCCCAATAACCTGGAGATAACGATAAATAACAGAGATAACGCAGTCAAGAGAATCTTGCACCTGCCCGCTTCCACACCTAACGGCCTGATCTATTCAAGGGTAAAAGACAGGGGAACTGGCTAGGATGGTAGAGCCGCCTAAGAGGCATAGGGGACATCTTTGCCGACGATGACAAGAAGGGTCACTCCTTCTTTGATAAATCAGGTCTATTCCTGAAGGCCGAGCGCTCGCCACAATAAATAAGCTAATAATTAAGCTAGACGTGTCCTGCCCCCGTCCGCATGCGGGCTAATATGACGCCAACCCGAGTAACTTTGAACCATTCTGGTTACAAACGCACCGACATCGCGTGTTGCAGATGCGGGCCACTGCCAGACATGGCTGAGTGTCTGAGCCACGTCCTTGGAAATTGCACGTTCACTAAGAGGCGAACAATGGCCAGACATTACCATGCTAGAGACCAGGTACAGAGTAGGTCATGTCAAGGAAGCAGACTATGATCGGCTTCAAAGAGCAGAGCTGGGCCGACGGCGATGTTCTTTTGAGGCCTGACTTAGTGTTCCTCACTGACAGTGTTGTGACTAGGTAATTTATTTTTTATCTAGATAAAGATAAACAAAATTCTCCAAAAAGTTATCAAGATAAGATTAAGTTAGTTAGTTATTAGGGTTTAAGGGCACACAACACTAAGGTTATCAGTGCCCGTATTCTCTCATATAATGGCATGTTATTTTTAAATCTTATTGTACAGCTGTGTTGATTTCAGGTATTTAAAAACATTGGTTATGTTCTCAGATTCATCAGATAAAATTTCTTTTAAATTAGGTTTTAGTTTAAAATCATTCCTCTCGTCCATGTGTTGAGGACATTCTACTAAAATGTGCTTAACAGTTAAAATCTCACCACACTGCTCACAGGGTGGTGGGTCTTCACCTTTTAAAAGGTATCCTTGAGTGAGGTGTGTGTGTCCAATGCGTAGACGGGTCAGAACAACCTCTTCGCGTCGAGAAGAGCGCCTTGAAGAGATCCAAGGTGTTACATCGCCTTTTATTTCGCGAAGCTTATTATTTTGCATGATATGCCATTCTTCGCACCACTTTTCTTTAAGTTTAAGTTTAAATAATGCTTTAAGATCAGGCGTTACGACTAATTGGCAATCAATTTGTTCTTTGTTACAAGCTTCTTTGGCACTTTGGTTGGCGAGATCATTTCCTAAAATACCAGAATGGCCTGGCACCCAACAAAAAACTATTGATTTTTGTTTTGCACCAAGTTTGGACAGTATAAGGTGTATTTTACTAACTAATGGGTGTGTAGTGTAAATTTGGCAAATGGCCTCTAGGGAACTTAGAGAATCCGTGCACACTAAGAATTTGGAGTCCTTGTTATCAAGGGCAAACAGGAGGCTTTGTAGAATTGCAAACAGTTCTGCATTGTAGACGCTGTATATGGAATGGAGTTTAAAACTGAAGTTGTTGCTCTCCGTTGTAAAGGCAGAGCCAACTGTATTGTTAGTTTTGGAACCGTCTGTAAAAATATTTTTGAAATCTTTGTAGTTGTATCGGATTTCTTTGAAGATATATCTGATGTACCGGTAGTTGTAGAGCCACCTGTCTATGAAATACTTGTAGACAACATTCCTGTGCTCAACGTTGTCTCTCCTGAAGAACTTCCCGAGGGTTGCAATGTATTGGAAGTAGATTCTGTTGCCGAGGTTAATCCTCTAGATTAAAGATTAACATTAGAACCACTAGACCAAGGTACCTAATTCAACATTTCAATACAAAATGTTGTAGTTACTGTATTGTACCAAATATAAACACATCTCTTCCTAATAATTTGTTCACTGCAGACACTGTTAGGTTTATATTTTCAGTAGGGCTGGGCGAGTACTCAAATTTTCAAGTACGAGTCGAGTTCACGGTGAGTTTGAACAAATTCAAATTGTTAAAGTATATTGGCTAAGACCATTTGATTTACAAGCAATTCGTTTCCGTTTTTAAGTAAATTGGCGCAGACCAAGGGCACAGACGTGTGAAAACAACCCGACAAATGATCGTTCAGCCAGATTAGCAAATCTGGCCAAGCAGACGGTACCGTTGGACTTCCCACTCCTGGTCGGTTGAAATAGGCTTCTGGCCTCGTCGAGTGACACAAGTAAAGTGGCATCGCAGCAATACTTGAAAACAATCGCCCGTTTCTTGTTCGCCATGATGCCAAATCCGACCCGCGACGAGTGGCCTTTTTCTATCCACTCTAGCCGGAGGAACTACATTTTCCGTGGCAACTGGGGTATTATCGGAGCCACATGGCTATCAAGTAGTGCCAGTTTCCAGGTGGGTGCCAGTCTTTTCGCATCATCTCGTATGTTAAAGTTATGCGGTCGTTTCTCCATTTCGACGGCTTCTCTAACAAAACGAGATACTTCATGGTCCTCTCTGGCAACAGTCTTTGCGTTCACGAAATCTATCCAGTGCTCATTCAGCATGAATGATATTCATTTGACGTTAAATTGTAATGGTAAATTAATTTCTAGAGTGTATGAATTTAAATATCTTGGAGTTTTCTTAGATTGTAATTTAAATTTTAAGAAACATTATGAATATGTGTGTAATAAAGTATCATCAGTAATTGGAATTATAAGTAGAATGAAGAGGTTTGTAACTGAGAGAATGTTGAGGTTACTTGTAGATTCTTATATTCACTCTGTTATTGATTATTGCTTAGTGGTTTGGGCAGTAAGACCTTCTACTGAGTATGTTGTACTCCAGAAGAGAATTGACCATCTGTTTGATTCATTTCCCTTGAGCCAAGATTTGCAGTCTGATTGTTTCACGATTGAGGAGAGGATGAAGTATAGCGTGCTGGTAAATACATACAAAGTATTGAAAGGTATGTTTTTAGGTATTCTACCAAATATTTTTAAAATTGTTGATCGTGATAGAAAATCTACTTTAATAAACTCATTGGAAGTTCCTAAATTCTGAAGCATTTAGAAAGTCATTTATGTACAGAGGCGTATCCTATTGGAGTTCAATTTCTTATGATATTATTAGAAGCCAGTTTACTGATCTAGGAATTGTACAATTTAAAAGTAAAATTGAAGCAATGATAATGAATCAAAGAGCAAAGATTTGATTTTTACTATTTATTTGTAGGTTATTGTCTGTGTTAAATGCATTGTTGTTGTAATGCTACTATTTCAAATGTTTACGAAAATGTTGTTTATTGTTGTTTCTGCATCTATGTAATTAGATTTATTTAGTTGTCCTCCTTTGTAAATCAGTTTTTATAACTGAATAGGATAGACGTTAAATAAATAAATAAAATAAAATAAATAAAATTCTCAAAAGAGTGCTGGAAAAGAACCGATGTAGTTTGCCTGTTTTTTTATTGCAGTTTTAAGCTCGTCCAGACGTGCTGAGACTTTACGGTTCGTTCTTCAGAATTTTCTCACAACACCCGCAAGGAATTTCATATATTCCATGAGCTTCATATATATCTCACAACCTTTTTTCCAACAACATTTAATTCATGGGGTGGTGACATTGACATATCTTTACATTGTCAGTTTGAATTATTGAAATCAGAAAAGCTGCGTTTTGAAATACATACACTAAAGTGCATTGAAATTATTCAAAATCGAATTGATAACAGTAGCAAATGAACTCTAAGATGTGCAATCAATGGTCGTAAGAGAAATTTAAATGTGTAGTGAGGTTTATCGTGATGATACTCAAGTTTTATAAATATTAACATATACCATATCCATGGATTTGAGTGACATTAAGGACCAACTGTAACACGGCGCATTTCACGTCACTCACATCACCTGCAGGTAGATAATAGGAAAGAGTAGGAAGGAAGCTCAAGTCATTGAAAGATCAACTAATGTTCCTTCCTATTACTACCTAGTCAAGCATTCAATTTACAAATTTCATCGACACACCTCAGAAGTTGAACACGTCAAAGGGGCTACCGTCGTTCAGTTTGTCAAAGTGTCTTGGATGCTAAGTGTAGCGTTGTACATGAGGAAGTTAAAGACGGTTAACCAAACTTTGGGCAAGTCCTGATGGACTAGTAGGAGAAGATGGCCTCCCTTCAATCGAACTCCAAACACCTATGGAAGCTGCCGCATACGGATCAAAAAATAATTTGTGTTTAACGATACAAAATGGACGTATAATACTGAAACAATTTACATCCATTGTTTCAACCACCGTTTAAATCTCGCCATTGTAGACGTGTGTAAAGAGTGCCCATTGCAGCAAACTTTTTTAATCTCCTGGAAATTCTGTACGATTTTCTATCTGGCTCAGCCACGCACGCTGAATTTGTAGCAAAACAAAAGAAACTGAATCCTTCCGGTAAAGCTATTGAGCTAAAGAAAATATGTGAAACTTGTTGGGCTGCTTGTGTAGCCGTTAGGCGGACACTGCCATCGATACTAGTTATACCAACACAAGTATCACTGGGATCTGACGATAGGTCAGCCAAGGCTAAAGATTTAATATTGCAAATAGATTTTGAATTCGTCGTACTCTTGGTTATTTTTTAAAAGCTATTGGGGTTGCTAAAAGGTGTTTCCGACTTTCTACAATCAGTCGATTGTGATATCTCTAAGGCACTAACTTTTATACACGCTGCATGTGAAGAAATACAATCAATGCGAAACGATGCTACCTCAAGCTTCCACATTATTTGGGAATCAGCTTCAAACCTTGCAACAGCTAGTGGCTTAACAGATGTGCATGACATGGAGCTAATGGCCAACATAAATAAATGAAATATATGAAATAAATGTATTTGTTTCTAGATTGGCAGAAAAAATTGAGCGGAAATTGTAGTTATTACAAATTGATTTTGATTGGATATTGCTTTACGTCTCATATTTATGCAACTTGGCTAATCGAGACGAAGGGAGGGACGTAAGGGATGACGCGGGGGGACAAGGGGTGGACAGGCCTGTGCTGGTCAGAACCAGCCACAAGCATAATATGGGGAGGGCAGGGGTTCCCCCACGTCGTGGTCGTCTCCGTCTGTGTCATCATCCGTCCGTGTTGTCATTGTCGTCGCCGTCGGGGAGGTAGTCAAGGGAAGGGGAAAGTTCCCCGACGACGACCCAGTAAAGTAAGCACTCAGACTTTTACCCAAAGCATACGGCTGAACGGAGAAGAGAATTTCGTCAATAAACACAGTCTCTATCACCCCGTTACATGTATCTGCGCATTTCACATGCAATCTGAAGTCAGCATGCACAAATTCAAAAAGGAAATTTCCAAATACGGAACAATTAAAGAAAAAGAAGAAGAAAAATTGGTCGCAATATGTTTCATGTTCAGTATAAAATAGGGTAAGAGCAATCCGCGACGCAAAAAAACACCAATACCATTAGCAGATAAAGGTGACAGCTTCCTATTTGCGTTTTTTTTCTTTTTGTTACCGTTGCAGTCACGCAAAAGCCAGCCACCTTCAAGATTAGCGTCTTCTATTTTAACACAAATATAGTTAGCGTTGTATGTGTTGTATGTGTAGCGCTGTGCGTTGTCGTCCGTGTCATCCGTCCGTTATGTCATTGTCGTCGCCGTAGGGGAGATAGCCAAAGGGAAGAGGAAAGGACCCCGACGACGACCCAGAGCTCGCCATTAGTTGTAGGGAGTGAAACTCCCCTACTCACGGGCCAAACCACGAGAAGGTTGCGAGTTGGACAAGAAGAATCCATTTAAATTAATATTAATTGGCGTTTAACCACTCTTTCAACTGATCGCCCTTACTTACGCATATTTTACTCAAAATGTTATTGAAATGAAAAATGGGTCTAATTATTTTCCCTTTTAATTGCAAAAAACGTAAATGTTCTACTTTATTGATTTGTTTTTCAATATTTTTTAAAGATAAGACACAAATTACGTATGCACATATAACAATGTTAGTTTTTAGTACAGTATTATACTGTAGTTGTAGCTGTTCCGTTTAATGCCATGTACACATAACTATGGTAATTGTACAGACAAACATTGCTCTACTTATCCTGCCCAATAAAACTATATTATTTACGCACCTTCGACCATTAATATCATTTACTTATCCTGAATCCAGTGTGACGCATGCTGAAATTCTAATGCTTGGCTGGGAGACAGAGTTTTATGTTTTGTTTTGTTTTGTTTGTTGCCTTTTGAAGGATACTGAAAGTAGGTACCCAAAATATTGCTTTGCTGTAATTTAAATATATTAATTTATTAAAGAACATGATAAGTCCAAATATTGTTTATACTTATTATAGAAAAACAATTGACGAACACAGAAGATGATGGAATGTATGTGCTGTCATCGTTTGATGGGAAAAAAGAGAAAGTACACAGGAGTGTATGTATTGTGCTATCGGTGATTGATTGCAGGCGACAGTGAGTGAGTGCGTATAATGGAAAAGTGTGGCCGGTGTGATGACATGGTTCACAGCACAGGTGATTTTGTTAATTGTAACTTCGTGCTTTGAGTGCGCGGGAATAAGAGAATCAACTTACAGAAACATGTCAAACGAGAAGGTGTCAATGGAAGTGTCAAATATGTCGTGCGGGAAATAACCATCTTAAGGTCTTAAAACGCCGGTTCAATCTAGTGGGGATGTGCTTGGAATGCTAGCTGAGATGAATAATGGCGCTTGTTAGTTTTGTAATTTTTAAAAAGGTATTTATTAAGCTTATAATAACGGTACAGCATAAATAAATACAGTGTGTACAAAATTCCTTGAGCCATTGGGCTCTTAACATTTACCATAAAAATAATATAATATATAGCTTATTGTAGAGAGATATTGAATAAAACATATGTATGTATAGTGTTCGTCAAGATCGTGGAGCGCTAGTGGTTTCTTACAAATCTTCATGAATAGGGTTCCCTATCATGTACTTGTCAAAGGTACAATAAGGCAAATGATTGCTTCGGCTGCCGCCAAGAATTTTGTGGCGTCTACTAAAGATGCTGAAAACATAATTTCAACCCTTCGGTAGGCCGGGTCAGGTAATACTTTGTTTGTGTGATGCGTTGATGGTCTAGTCAATGTTTGTATCCCATTTGGTGACAGTAGTAGGACCTGTGTCCGTGCGTCGGTCAGAAGCTCTTTTGAGGAAGTTAAGTGGGGCGTGTAATTCTTCATGAATAGAGCTCTAGAATGTGCTCTACGATCTTGACGAACACTATAATGAGGGAAAAAAATTAACAAAAACCTCTTTGGAACTAAGTAAGACAATTCTAAAATAAGCAATAAATAAAAAACGGAATTTGAGTAGAGAGTAGTTTCAACAATTATAGAATAGAATAAAACATGTTTAGTACGCTTGTGTTTGTACCTTAGTGAGGATAGACTGTAGTCTCCAAGGTTAGAAATTAAATTATTATGAGAATTGCCTGTACATTTTGAATAGAATGACCCCGGCCCGGGCGTCACACTATTGGCCTCCGCCAATGCTAGGCATAAAACAACCTAGGTCTAGGCCTACTACGTGTGTACTGTGAGAGCCATTTTCTCGCCATGTCCCCCAGGAAAATGATTAGGAGGTAACAGATACTTAAAGCATCGCCCAGGATGATTCCACTATCGGAAAGAACGGAAGAAATTCATGTAGATGGGACTTTCAAGATAATTACCACTGACATATATCACATAAGACCACCAAAGCGATTATGCAACGACAAAAGTAACTACGTGTTTTGACATAAAAACGTAATTAACTTGACAAACACACCCACAAATCAACCACAAACACTGAACAAATCAAATCACCAGCGACTTCCGTCACTATACATTCCACCGCAACCGAAAACCCTCATTACATCGCGACGAATAAAGGAAACAAATCACGGAGTGTAAGTTACTAACTACCCTACTGAATGCAAAACCACAAACAAATGTGATAAAACAAAATTCCCAGCACAGAAACCGGATACCCTCGTGTTAAGGCTCTTATCTCTCATTGAATAGAACTAGGACTTTCTGAACATCAACTTCTCAGGCTGCACGGACGGAACAGACGGAGCACAACACTGAGATGACGAAGCAGGACAGAATAAAGAGAGAACTAAACCTTCCAATTTGGACAGAACAGACAACCTCCCCTCCTGAAGTAAACAAACATTTAACAGAATGATGAATGAGAACGAGGACACAGACTACAAACAGAACAAACAACACATACAGCAGCAACAGAAGCTAACTCCATGTACTGCGGAGGCCCAATGAGACCAGAGCGAAGAGTGTGTACAAAACACGTCCGCCTGGGACAAGAACAACAGACCGACTGCGAGGCCGAGCTGTGCTGTCCGCTCCGCTGTGTGAGTGTAGGTAGAGTCAAAAGGTGCGGGGCGGCGAGGTCATATCGAAGCTGCACTCATAGTGCATTGACGTTATTCAAATCCCGTTGATGACCGTAGCAAATGTGCTTTAAAATCTAGATTGTGCACCGCATTTTTAATAAATGCTAATAGGTCATGGGCCTCTTCAGTCGCACAGTGGTGACAGGAGGGACTGTCGTGGATACAGTCCTGAGAGCTTCTACTACATCTTGTGGATTACCTTTACCACCTTACCACAATTATAAAGTTAGAGTTAGTTAGTTAGTTAGTGGGGTTTTAGGGCACACAACAGTAAGGACAGTATAAGTGTCCATCAATTTTTTCTGGTTGCTATATAAATATGAATTTCAAATTGAATTTGCAAAGGTTTAACTTTGCGTAAGAAATTAATAACGTTAGGTCTATCACTTGTCGTGGAATTATCCGATAAAATTTATTGAGGGTAGTTTTTAATCTAAAATACTTTCTATTGCTACTATATTTTGTACAGGTTTCTAAAATGTCTTTTCTAGTTAAAACTACGCCACACTTACATAGAGGAGGGTCTTCACCTCTTAGAAGATATCCGTGAGGAATGTGTGGCCGAGTCTCAACAAGCAGAACCACTTCTTCACGGCGAGAGGAGCGACGTGAAGAGATCCAGGCTGACGTGCTATTCTTGATTTGGCGCAATTTATTGATTTCTAACTTGTTCAGGAATATTGCCATTGATCCTTGAGCTTTTGTTTACAAAATACCTTTAAATCTGAAGGTACAATAAGCTAACTTAACTTTAATGTGTTTGACGTGCACCCATTTGTGATTTTGTTCCGGGCATTGTTATTTAGTAAAGAAATGTAAAGAACACCGAATTAATTAAAAATATGAAAATCGTTGTGTGATGTTTTTGGTTTAAGCTGCTTAATAGACCGGAAATAGGTTATGTTACACAAATACAATAATTCACTGCCTCCTAGATGTTCGTCGTGGCTCCTCGTTCCCTGCCTGTCCATGCGCACAGTGTTAATTATTGTCCAAAGCGCTAGTTACCGTCCCCAAGAGCTTTCTTTTGTTTTCGTTGTTTACATACGATCTGCATACGATTAAAATGTCATAATGCCAGAGTTGAGCTGTGTTTTTCTTCATAATAGGCAAAAAGTTGTAAGATACCGGGATGACATTATCTAAAACAAGTAAGGCCGTTCTTTGCATGAACTACAGGGGAATAAGGAAATGGTGCCACCCAGGCCCGGTGGCAATAAGGGGGGCCCCAGACTCCCCCTTATCACACGCCACTGCTTGATGGAAAGTAATATTGTTTAGCTCGTGGCCTAGTCAAGACTAGGGCCCGAGTAGGCTACCTAAGCCTATTGATTTTTAATATGATTAGGAATAGGAGGCATAGGCCCTATAGATAAAATTAACATGCCTATTAGCCCTTGCCTTATATTATCAACAACAAAGTTATCAATATCTACTTTCTGTTTAATTACCAGCATAATATAACTAGACAAATTTGTATATTACTATTTTGCAAACCATGATAAGTGATGTACGTATACAAAATACGATCTAAAACATTCAATTAAGTTGGATTTAACAGTAAAATACATGGGAGATGACATTTAATGAGATGACAACATCAAAAACAAAAGAAAGCTCTTGGGGACGGTAACTAGTGCTTTGGACAACAATTAACACTGTGCGCAAGGGACAGGCAGGGAACGAGGAGCCACGACGAACATCTAGGAGGCAGTGAAATAAATATTCATTATGGATCGATCATCTCCCACCCGTTGCAATCATGATAGCAAACGTATGTAATTTTATAGTGCAGTTGACAACTGCATTTCAAAATTATTGATTGATTGGATATTTCTTAACGTCTCATATTTATGCACTTTGGCTAATCGATTGATTGATTGATTGGATATTGCTTTACGTCTCATATTTATGCAACTTGGCTAATCGAGACGAAGGGAGGGACGTAAGTGATGACGCGGGGGGACAAGGGGTGGACAGGCCTGTGCTGGTCAGAACCAGCCACAAGCATATGGGGAGGGCAGGGGTTCCCCCACGTCGTGGTCGTCTCCGTCTGTGTCATCATCCGTCCGTGTTGTCTTTGTCGTCGCCGTCGGGGAGGTAGTCAAAGGGAAGGGGTTCCCCGACGACGACCCAGAGCTCGCCATTTGTTTCAGGGAGTGAAACTCCCCTATTCACGGGCCAAACCGCGAGAAGGTGTCGAGTTGGAATTTGAAGGCCCGAGACGAAGGGAGGGACGTAAGGGAGGGACGTAAGGGATGACGCGGGGGGACAAGGGGTGGACAGGCCTGTGCTGGTCAGAACCAGCCACAAGCGTTTAGGGAGGGCAGGGGCAGGGCACTAGGTTTTTTGAAAGGACGTTTTAGGTGTTTAAAATTCTTGGACGTTGCTCGAGTGGATAAGATTCCAGAGTTGATAGTGGCGTGCTGCGTTTTACGTAACATTTGTATGAAGATGAACGATGAACCCCTAGAAGACGTTAACATTAAGGAAAATGATGAAGAGGAATATGTGGCCGAGGGAGTTTTTCCTCAGAATGATAACCTCAAGCGTTTGGAAATAGTTGACCTATTGCCCAACCGATTGTAGCCATGAAGAGAATGAGCACCAATGCGTTTACAAAAATTAATCATAGTAAGCCGAGTTAAATAGTAGATCACAATTGTTGGCAAGTACGTAGTTTTATTTGAAAAATATATTAATCTTACCAATACTTGTACAAGTGTACATCATTAAACTATTTACTGAGGACACTACCATAATAATGTAATCAGTGGCGGCTCGTGGACATTATAACAGGTGGTGCTAATATACAGCAAACGTAAATCATGCATGTGGGTTTATGTGTGAATGGGAAGGAGGGGTGTGTGAGGTCACAATACCCACCTCATCCACACAAATAAAAATAATTGAATAACAATTAAACAACAATTACCTACAACGACTGCTGTAGACCACAGTTGGCTGAAGACTGACGACTGACGAGTGAAGTGATTGCAAGGGTGTGCGAGGCTAGCGGGCGTACCTATACAGAGCCCGAGTGCGCGAGTCCGACAGCACCAGAAGACCGGTTTGAGTTTCGTTTTACCCGTGTCGTTCCCTGTCGTTGCGTGCTAAAAGGGCTTAAAAGTCGTCGAATTCAGTGCGGAGCACATTGCAGGTTTCTACATATGCTTGGTTAAAAACCATCACCACCATGTACTACGCGGTATGAAAAAGTTGACCATCAGCGCCATCTCTGCAGCACGGCCGCGGATACTTTTGAATACTTAATTTTACAATACATACACATTGAAATTATCAAAAATTCAGTTTAATGGAGATGGATGATTTATGGTGGTGGTGCTACAGCACCAGCGCACAATAGCACGAGTTGCCACTGAATGTAATAGGTATTGGATTCTTCATAACAAGATGTCAATAAGTAATGTTTTGCATAATAATAATATTAAAAGTAATTAAAATTGAGACATTTAAAAAGTTGGGTCTATTCTGTGCTTTTTTTTTCTTTTTTCTTCTTTTTTCAAAATAGTTAGCATTGTGCCCTGTCCGATCCTCCATCATCTCCTCAAACATTTGTTGTTGTGAGAGTTTTCTCTTCTTGACAGGCAACTTAGGTCTGGACGGAGACGATGAATCTTGACTGGGAGCAACTGGCAACTTATTAATTGTTATTATAAACCTCAAAAAAACTCATATTAAAACCTTTAATCTATGGATTCTGGCTAACTTTTTCAACCTTTTCCATCAGAAAGCAATACATCACCATTACCTTGATGTCGATGTAAAATATGAACGTTGTAGCCCTACCCGTTTGATCAGAATCGGCCCAAATGTCACGAAAATATCGAACTTAAAATCGTAAAAAAAATAGTAAAAGTACGATATTCATTAGAAATATTTATTCGATTGCCTCCAAAATCACATCATATCTAAATTTAGTGATTTCAAATGTTCCCATACAGTTTCATCAAGATCGGATTAGCAGTTTGCCGGTCGCGAGCCAAATATCACGGAAATATCGCATTAAAATTCGGAAAAAAATCGAAAAGTACGATATTCATGAGAAATATTTCTTCGATTGCACCCAAAAACGTAGCAAATGTAAGTTCAGAGATTTCTAAGGTTCCCTCAAATTTTCATCAAGATCGCATATGCCGTTTGCCCGGAAGAAAGCAAACAAACAGCTAATTTTTTGGGGGAGTCAGTGAAATAGAAGTCTTTGCTTCGCTCATCCAATAAAATATACACCGTATACATTGCGCTGCTGCAACGCCTCCAGCTAGAAGCGGAGGCAGACATGCTCGATTAAGGCCCAAGTATCCCTAGCCTGGCACGCTTCGTTGACTTTTCGAGGCAAAGTGGGTGTGTAAAATAAGCGCATTAGGGGCAGAGTCAGAATCCTTTCACGGTATATCTTGCTCGCCGTTCATTGGTCACTATATCAGGTTATTTACCACAGTTTTTTTTGTATGTCACTAGAAAATCCTATTGAAATGTGCTTTCAGTCATCCTAGCGTCTTGGGCCTACCATGCCTTCTTGTCACATTGTTCAAATGAAGAATAGAACCCACAACGTTTATTACAGAGAGGCTTTTTTATGATATGTATATATTTTTCTTTCCATTACTAATATGCGAATATTTTGATGCTCAAATCATTTTGATTTTTGTTCCTACGATAAAAATTACGGTAAATATCATATTAGAAATAAAATACTAGATTATACTAGTGTAACACAATAGGCGTAATTTTTATCGTAGAGAAAAAAATCAAAATGCTTACCACATAGAAATGTTCACATTAAAATACTGCAAATAAAAAAATAAGAATATCATAAAAAAAGCTTTGCTGTAAAAAGAATATAGTTTCTTTTATGCGTTTGAACAATGCGACAAGGGTTGAAAGGCTGACAAGTTGAAGACCAGCTCGTGCAACTGGGCCCTAGCGCGGGGGGAGGGGAGGGGGGGAGACAAGGATCCAACCAACTACCTGGATCAGAGATCAGTGATCTTTTATTTACTTCAAAACATAGTAATGCGATTCGCAAACGGAACAATATATTACGTGCTACCACGAAACCGCATTCCAGGTTCGAATCCTAGCTTGGGCAAGTATGTCGTGTTTATGATCTTCGTGTACGAATATATGAAATACGAATATAATTTTAGGGTACTCGTGAGGTTCTTATTCGAGACTCTAAATCGTCGAATCGATACCGCCATCGGCAATCCCGACTGAAGTAGTTTTCCGACAATTTTCCTAGTCGTGAGCACCCCTCGCAAGTTCCTTTCAAACTGTATTTACATATCGTTCCAGTTTTCCATCTAAAGAGGTGCCAATCAGGAAAGAAGAAAGGTGATCATACAATCTAGAATTCTTACGAAATATTTTATTGCTCAGTGCCGTGCATTCGCGTGGGATTGGTCATAATATACCTAGACCATTGCCAACATTCCTTGATCTTTTGAATAGGCGAGAATAAAATCGAAATTCCAAACACAACACTAGTAAATTGTTTGATCCCTCTTTATTGACACATCAAGTAGTGGTTTAGTTATAAAATTTACATAATAGTCAAAGCAATTATCCAATCACAAATGCATGCATTGTCTGCTGTATAATAGTCTATGTTGAAACATTAAAAACTACTATAAACCATCAACACAAAAATAATTAATTCTATTAGTTGTTCATTTAGAATGTAGATAAAGAGTTATATGAAATATGTGTAACGATGACAGAATCATACATAATACATTGTGTAATCTCTCTCTGTAGTCACAACACAATGAAGTGAAATATTCACAGATATGACGCCAAATCGAACCGTTCCCAAGTTGTAATATACAACAATGTATCACCCCAACCAATATTTCCTTTCATAACACAAAATAAAAATCGAAGTATCCTTTCCTTCCTGTGATTCAGAATGCTTTCTACCACGAAATAAATAAATAAATCATTGTGGCCTTTCTTCTAAGAAGATGCTCTATTATCTGTCCTATCTTCGTCTGAGTGCGAGATGTGTAGGTTACACAAAAACACTAAAAACAATAGAATAATTGAGGGTCTGCTGCGATCACTGAGGCATATCTTCCGAGAAATGGAATTCAATATGGCCATTCTGGGGACACTTTTATCAAATATCGTAACTCGAAACACTAAGGCAATTAGTTGAAACATTTCGCAGATGACATTTCTAGCATTATTATTCAATGTCGTATTCGATCTAAAGAGCCACTCAATACTCATTACACCCGGTGGAGGTATTTTCTGTAGCCATGATCATTGATCACCACGTAGACACGTTTTGTCTCTATTGCTCTCGATTTCTCACTCATTCTTAATTTCTTTATTCGCCATTCTTTTCCGTGTAATATTGCCAGTCAACTATCCCCCCCCCCAACACCTCACCATCAATAATAGATTTATAATTTAATATGTTTTTATTCCTTTCGTGTTTATTTCAAGTTATAATATGAATTGTGTAACTAATTGGTGGTTCATGTGGATGCCGATTGATACAATATACAGCTATTGTAAAAGAAACGAAAAAATCATTAGCGTGGGTGAATTGATTTTATCTGAATATAACGGTTGCACTAATGTGTCTGCGTTGCGAGAATTATCGCAGTCTGTAGTTGTGTTGAGAAAGCCAACAGGCCAGTCAGCCACCAACGTGCCTGCAAGGGGGGTTGACAATTGCAAAGGCCCGAACTGCATCCCAAGCTGGCAATTTTTTTTGGAAATAAATGATAACATTGACAGAGGGAGTGCAGACAAATACGCAATAAATAACGGGACAGACTGACAGGAGTAAGTTCAGAATGCACCTCTTGTCTCTGACCGGCGGAGATATGACGTCGGGGCCCGGCATAATATGGTCGCGACCCGGTGGTTGAGAAACACTAACGTATAATTAACAAAGTAGAGTAATTATTTATTATAATTATAATAAATATATTTGATACTCTCACATTTTGGCAACGATGCTAATCGAGACAAGGAGAGTAAATTATACAGGAAAATGAAAAAACCGCCACATAGGCCTAATACCCATGGTCAAACCAGAATTCGAACCTGGATCTCAGGAACCGCGATTTACCACACCAACCCACCACCAGTGTTGTGACTTATATAGATAAAATCCGTCATCTATTATCTTATCTAGAAAAGTTTTGTTGTTATATCGATTTCTATTATCTAAATAAAATAGTTTATCTTATCTGAACTTTTTAAGCTTTAAATATTTTTTTTTCGATAAATTAATAAACAATAATGTAGACAAAAATAATAACCAATCACTTTTTAAATGAAAAACTCTTCTACAGTTGTAATGTGCGTGCCGGGGTAATGTAAACTTGTTGGGTCTGATAAATATTACGATTGACAAGAAAACTGTTGTTGGGGTGGGGGGTGGGGGTGAGGAGGGTGGGGAACATAAACATAAATCTCAATAATTATTATCTTTTATCTAAATAAATTTATGTAGATAATTATTTTCAATCTTTTATCTAGATTTAAATTTTTCCCCATTTTTTCTTTTGTCTTATGTGGATATTTTATTTGAGAATTATCTTTTTCTAGATAAAAAATAAATTATTCTAGTCACAACACTGTCCACCACTGCCAATAAGACATGTAAAATACTTGTTGCGACTAAGAACTCGAGCAGCGTTGAAAGGATTTTCAGTTCCACAACCAGATCAATGAGGCGGAATGGTATTTCAAGATGTTACTTGGCCTGAGGCTTTGTAACCAGTCTGTCGCCGTGTCGGTATTGTGTCGCGAAGAAGGGTAGATGGGTAGGCGCGATTCACTGCTTGACCCAGCCCCCAATTCCACGAGAATAAGACGTTCATCAAAACCCCTACAGAGGACATCACTATCGGTGCAAAATTAATCAATCATTAGTCACCTCACTGGCATGTCAATTATACGTTTTTTGTACTCCGCTTTCGAATACTGGCTGTAAAGAATGAGAGTAATAACTAGGTTGAATAAAAAATTATAATTTATGATTCCTTAGAGTTGCGATGTTCTAATTATAACATTTTCAAATATATAAACCAACGTAGTAAATCTGGCATCTGTTTATTGCACGAAACAAAAAAAAAACTACTAACATTGAAGCAATAGTTTAGACGCTACGAGGATTCTTGTAAGACACTGCATATGCAGGGGGTATTTCGCCCTTAATCAAGGTGAGGTCTTCCCAAACCACTTCCAAATCGTTACAGAATGATTAACGTTAGATTACAATCCCTCAGGGAAAGATTTCAGGCAATGGATTTGGTCGTCTATTTGGACGCAGCCAAACATGTTATGAAGCATAACTAGGGACCCTAAAATTCGTTAATGCCTTTTTTCACTAAATGATGCTAACTATGACTGTTTTATTATTGAGTAGAAAAATAAGGCAATAATCACGTTTTTATGCTAAATTAGAGTAAAATTGGGAACTTTTCTCACTTTCTGTAAGTTTTCTGATTCAACGTGTTGGCACCATGACAGTTGAAAATATTACTGTCAAACACGCCTAGCTAATTCAAATTAAGATGACATTATATTGTATAAATATTTGTTCATGCGTAATACGTGTTCACACTGAGAGAACTGTGTTGATATAACCTTTAACTTTTTGTTAAGCTTTTTTAATGCAACATCGTTTTCCATTAATCTTAATAACGTTTATAAACTATAGATCAATAGTTTGTGTTGTCGTCCTAACATTACTAGTTTGTTGATCTCCTTTCTTTTATGATAACTTCAGGATTGTCGAGGTAACAAAACGTATATACTAGCATTACATGTGACAAAAGTTCAGTTGTGACAAATACTTTCACGCATGACCACAGCGTCTCTACGCGCCATCTATAAAATATAACTTGTCATCTCAAGTGTGTATTGTAGGAAGTTGGTTGTTCTTCGGTCAGAGGAGAAGTTATCAAATTATTCGGATGCGTGTGCAAGCTGTGCATTGCACTCGTTACACATTTAAGATTGAGTGTGGTGCTGGTAAGTGCGGTAAGTGCAATGGGTCTCGGGAGAGGCCCTCCATAGCCACACGGGTTCGTCGAGTAAGTCACATCGTGAATGTTTGTCCTGTCTGTATTGCTGTGCGCCTATTTATCTAGCGTAGCGAAAATATAATATAATTAAAATTGCAGTTTTACAGCCCAGTGTCTACCTACCTCGCAGTGATTTATCAAGACAAGTCAAGGCTTAGCCAACCTAGAGACAATCACAAATCTAGTGTATTATTATGCGTGTGGCGTGTTTGTGATGCGTGTATTTTCAGTGCATAGGATTTTTAGTCCGCCGACGAGCGTGTGGGTAGTGAATGAGATCCGGAAAGCTATCGAAACGGAGTATATCGTCGTACGCGTGTACGAAATCTAACAGTTAGTTACGGTCATTGGGACTATCTTCTTGGGACCCAGTTTATTAAGTCCGACAGTGCGTCTACCCACGGTGCTATACTCATCTAGAGACAAGTCACAAGACTGCGGTGTATTATATGTATAACCTATAAATAATGCGTGAAGCGTGTTTATGCGTTTCGAAGGCACATTCGCAATCTGGTAAAACCTAACCAACAAATTCTTCCTACTAAGCGTCATCCGTGATTTGCGCGGGGTTTTCAACCAAACTACTGTTAGGAAGACAGGTAAGTGTTCCGGATAAAAATATTCTATTTATCGTAACACAGGGATCAGGTTAACTGAACATCATTAAATTTGCATGAACATAAAATATGTTTAAGTTGGCATTCAACAAAACTCTTGTTAAGAAGACTCGATATGTTACCGTTAAGAATATTCGAGTTTACGTAACAATGGGATCTACTTTACTTGCCAAAAATAAATTTGAATAACAAAGTTATGTGGTTAGGCTAACTTTGGCATAATGTATGTCTTAAACATAGCTTGTTATTGATATGACCAATCATTTTGCTAGCAAAAGGTGACATTATGAGTTTGTTATAATAAGTCATAACCAGTCAGTACAACATTACAGTTTTCTCAGTGCATTTTGCTGAAGGCTAGTGATTGCAGTGCTATTTTTATATATTTATTTATTTATTTATTTATTTATTTATTTATTAAGGACAACAAATAACAATACATAGCTACAGTTTTTAACAGTTTTTCACCGTGTAGTTCACTTTGGCTTTAAACTAGTTCTTACATACCCAGCAAACACACGACTGTGTAAAACGTGTGTAAAATGTACGTATAACGCACGTGTAGTGTGGGATTTGTGTGGTGTGTGGGCAAATCATTTGAGTACGTGTGTTTTCCGTGTGGGCAACGTACGTATTTCTGTGCCACTGTTAGTGTGTTGCTCGTACGTACCCTACCCACACCGCGCCCACACCACACAAAGTGTACGTATTTTACTAGTTTATGTACGTGTGTTGCCTGTGTGGGCAACGTACGTCGAGTCGAGCTACGGTTAGTGTGTTTGTCGTACGCACTGTACCCGCACCGCGCCCACACCGCACAAAGTGTGTGTATTTTACATGACAGTACAGATCGAGATGAATATACATTCATGGTTCATGCTCTCTCAAAATATTTTGCTCCCCGCCAAAGTAACATTTATGAGCGGTTTCTTTTCAACCAATTGATGCCTGGCGACAATGAAAGTTCGTGTCAGTATCTGACAAGACTTAGAGTCAGAATTAAAAACTGTAAGTTTACTGATCCTAGTGAGAAGTTGTTGGATATGCTTATTTTCAATTCCAAGAATAACCAGCTTCGTAGGGAACTACTGAAAGTTGGAGACAACCTAACTGTCGAGAAAGCAGAGGAGTTGGCCCGCACTCTTGAGACAGCAGAGGACCAAGCAAAATTAATGGAACAGCCCACGTCCCTGACTGTTAACAAGGTTTCGACCCAGATTGTTGGGAAATGTTACAGATGTGACTCTACAGGTCATATGGCAAATGATCCAGTTTGCCCAGCCCTTAAGAAGACATGCAAAGCTTGCGGTAAAATTGGGCATTTCTTTCTGTCTGTCGTTTACGCAAGAACAATGAGTACAAAACACACAAGCCAATTAAAGCTGCGTCAGGACGAGCTGAGCCGTGGAATGGACATCCAAGGTCACATCGGAGCCACAAAGTTCGACATGTTGCTGACGAGGACTCTGCATCTGATGACTCCTTGTTGATCGCGCTTATGTTGTGTGTCATGTGGACGAGAAACCTTCCGATACAAACTTTATAGATGTTCTGGTGGGTGGCGTTCGCGTTAATCATTTGATTGACAGTGGTGCCACGTGTAACTTGCTTGATGAGAATACTTGGAACAAGAGTCTTGCTATGGGCCTTACATATAAGACTATTCAGTCAAACCAGAAACTTTACTCATACAACAATCCTTGTCCATTAGACGTCATAACGAAGAACAGAGCTACTTACAGGATTGGGGAATTTGAGACAACTGCTGATTTCTATGTGGTGAAAGGGGTTGGCCCCCCACTATTAGGTGAGACTACTGCCAAAGCCTTGAAGGTGCTCAAGGTTGGCCTGCAGGTTCAAGACGATTTCGCGCGTCCCATTACAATTTCAAAGGAGTCTACAACTACAGGGTCAGTTACGCCAGCTGTTGTGTTACCTCTGTTCCCTCAACCTCCATCTCCTCCGTCTGTGGATTTGAAGACTCAACTCAAAGTTGATTTTCCACAGATATTCGAAGGTGTTGGCACCCTTAAAGATTATGAGTTGGACTTTACGATCGATGACAACATAACTGCGGAGATCCAGCCACTGAGGCGACACTCAGTCCAGCAATATGATGAGATTGAGGCAGATCTGAAGATAAAGCTAGATAGTGACCGGATTGAGAAAGTCACAAAACCGAGTTCCCAGGGAGTATCCCCATTAGTCGTGTTACACCGCCCAGATGGTCGTCCAAGGATTTGCATCGATATGCGTAAAGCCAATATACGAATTCAACGTATCCGACACCCAATTCCTACTTTAGAAAGCTTGACTAGTAAACTACATGGAGTAACTTATTTCAGCGTTCTAGACCTAAATGAGGCATTCAATCAAATACGACTTACAGAACGCTCTCGTGATATTACTACTTTCTCGACTCATAAGGGGTTATACAGGTACAAAGTTCTATTTTTTGGTATAAATTGCGCCCCAGAAATGTTCCAAAGTATAATGGAGAGTCTTATCAGTGATTTATATGGAGTCGATGTTTACATTGATGATTTTCTAGTGACAGGGAGGACCAGACAAGAGCACGACGAGCGTCTTTATGCCTTACTCCAAAGATTTGCTGAGCGCGGTCTCACGTGCAACTTACAAAAGTGTGTGATTGCTCAAACTTCTGTAAAGTACCGTGGCCACATCTTTGACGTCAACGGAATACGACCTCTGCATAACAGGGTGAAGGCCATTCAGGAATTGCGTCCCCCCTCCACATCTGCAGAAGCTTCAAGCTTGCTTGGTTTCATTGGCTACAATGCCAGATTCATACCAAATTATTCTAATATCACTAAGCCAATCAGAGATCTGATATGTAAAAACAGGTCATTCAAATGGGATTCTGATGCACAGAAAGCCCTAGATACTTTAAAACATGAATTATGTTCTGCATCAATTCTATCCTACTTTGATCCAAATTCAGAAACATACGTGGTCTGTGACGCTTCACCGTACGCAATTGCTGCTATACTCTACCAGAAACAGGATGGCTGCCACCGCATTGTTGAGTGCGCAAGTCGAGCTCTCACTGATGTCGAGTGTCGTTACAGCCACACAGAAAAAGAGGCTTTAGGTATTGTTTGGGGATGTGAGAGGTTCCATTACTACATTTACGGTGGTAAGCCTTTTAAGTTGATAACAGACCACCGTCCTTTAGAGTTCATTTTCTCCGAGCGCTCAAAGCCATGCGCTCGTCTGGAACGTTGGGTTCTTCGCCTTCAGTGCTATAATTACCATGTGGTGTACAAGCCAGGTAAAACTAATACAGCCGACCCACTCTCCCGACTGATACCTATTACAGAAACACCGAAGTCAAAAGGGAAGGAAGACCTCTATGTGAGACGTGTGGCTCACCTGGCAGTGCCGCGAGCCATGACGTTTGAACAGATCCAAGAAGTTTCTGCCTCCGATCCACATGTTCAAGACTTGGTAAAAGCCATTCAAACTGAACGGTGGCCAGTTGAGTTGAAGAGATTTGAAATAATTAAAACTGAACTTTGTGTTTATGATGGTGTTGTTCTTAGAGGCACCAGACTCTACATACCAGCGTCACTGCGAGACCAGGCACTCTCTCTTGCACACGAGGGCCACCAAGGAATAGTAAAAACAAAGCAACGCATTCGCTCCAAAGTCTGGTGGCCAACCATTGACACTGCGGTTGAGAAGCTAGTTAGTTCCTGTCGGGGATGCCAACTGGTCAGTCAGCCTGACCCTCCTGAGCCGGTCACCGCTAACAGCCTTCCCGATGGACCATGGCAAGACCTGGCCATAGGCTACCTTAGACCGCTCTCTTCTCAATCAGGACTGCACATTTTTGTGATTATCGACTAGCAGTAAATATTTCGAAGCAATTTTAACAAAATCTGTTGGAATAAGCAATTTCACTTCTAGGTTACAGCGGGTAATTGAATTCAAATATCCACCGCCTTGCTAATTACCGCACGTAACCGGATGACTCCTACATACAGTTGGCTGTAAAAGTGGGTGGTTATGTTTTCCGGTCTAAGTTAGATCGTTGGATGCTGTCAATAATAATTGTATCTTTACTGTTCTCTGTGACTCTGTATAATAAACATGTAGCCCTAATGTGGCAAGCTATACAATAAATAACCAAAGACTGCAACGAATAAGGTAATTCATTGTAATAATTAGAACACACCAGACCCTAATTACAACAGGTTATGGGACCAGTGTGAATAATGTGTGGTTCTACAAAAAGTAGCCTAAATCTTGTTTGAGGTTTTTTTACTCGCGCCTTGTGTAAACCTAGGCCTATAGGCCTAGACCTAGGCCTAGTGTCTGACGATTTGTGATAGGCTATCATGGAGGAAGAGCGATATAAAATACCATTGTTTGACGGAAATAATTTTCCTGACTGGAGCTTTAGAGTTCAACTACAGTTGGATGAACAAGACCTTTTGCCACATGTGAAAAACACGTTAGCGTCTCTATTGGAACCATTTCAATCCGAAGTGGTTGATACTGATACAGAGGAACAAGACGAAGCAAAGAAAGCGAAGATAGTACAATTAGTGAAGGCCGATAAAAAATGCAAGAGTTTTGTTGTGCAACGGATTCAAGACGGTCTCCTAGAGGTTGTGAAGGACAAAGAAACTGCGTTCGACCTGTGGAGAGCCTTGCAAGATCGGTTTGAGTCAAAGACTGCTACAACGCGGATGAATTTGTCGCGAGATCTCCACGCCCTAACCTACAAACCAAGGCGGGAGACTTTTCCCGAATTTTGTCTCCGGTTTGACAAACTGACCCGGAGCCTACGGCAAGCAGGCGAGTCTATGGACGAAGAGGGTGTGATAATCCGGTTCTTACTCTCGATGCCAGAGGAGTATGAATCCCTCATCTCCGCGCTGCAAACTATGGTATCAAAAGACATTACTATGGAGTTTATACGTGTTCGCATCGAAGAGCACGAGACAAGTAAAAAGAAGACCACAAGCCAAATGCTTAAATTTCATCCTCCGGGTGCTGCATTTATTGGGCAAGTTCCAAGCAATAGTGATTTTTCCTATACTTGTAACAATTGTGGACGAAGGGGGCATCGCAGGATACAATGCTGGAGGCCAGGTGGTGGAGCATATCGGAGCCGGGGGCGTGGTCGAGCTAGCGGAGCCGGACGAGGAGCACATCGAGGAGGCCGTGGGTATGGAAGTTGGACCACTGCCCGTGGTGGTCGCTATAAAACCCACTACTTCAATCCTAGGAGCCGTGGCGGTGGCTTGCGAGGAAAAGCGCGCTGGAGTAGCCGGGTCCTCATGGAGGCAGCGGAGACTTCAAGGCCGGATCGTTTACGAGCGCAGAGGACGAGGCTGTGAATGCGTCGTGTACAGTAGGAGAAGAGAAAGAGATGGTGGCCTATTGCTTCATGTCTCCAGTGAATGATAAGCATGTTAGTACTTCAGGACAAGTAGCAGAGTGTCTGAATAAGGTGGGTAAAAAGGAGGCACAACAACTAGTAAAATTAGACCCAAATGAAGGAGCTTGGTATTTGGATTCTGGAGCGTCAGATCATATGATCCAACCAAATGTAGTAGTATTAAATAAGAGACAACTTGAGTGTCCTGTGCCTATTAATATTGCAAAAAGATCATTAGTAATGTATGCCTATGAGTATGGTGATGTAATTGTTTATTCTGCAGTTCGTGGTGCAATCCATAAAATACTATTGAAGGATTGCCTCATTGTCAATGACTTAAAGTTTAATCTCATATCTGTCTCCAGGCTGGAAATTAAGGGCTTCCATATTCTCTTCAGCCAAGGTAAATGCTCTATCATGGAGCAAGATTGGAAGGTCTTGGCCGAAGGACTGAGGAAAGGACGAATTTATCAGCTGTCTATCCAAACCCAAAACCAGGTTGAGGTTCAACCCGAATATGGAGCAACAGCAACTGTAAGGTACAATAATCTATGGCACAAAAGGTTGGGCCATATCAGTCAACAAAGTTTGTTGAAGCTGAGTAATGTGGTTGATGGAATAGGCCTACATAAAACTGAATTGAAAGATGAGGTGTCTGAACTATGTGAAATATGCATTCAAGGTAAGCAGTGTAAAGCACCCTTTCACAATACAAGAAATCATACCACCAGGCCACTTGAAAGAATACACAGTGATTTATGTGGACCAATTAGTCCTGTTGCATATAATGGTGCAATATATATCCTAACCTTTATTGATGATTGGACCCATTTTACAGTTGTATTTGGATTAAAAGCAAAGTCTGAGGTTTTTGAATACATAAAATTATATGAAGCTAGAGTCACTAGTCGCTTCAATTTGAAGATATCATTTTTCCGCTGTGACAATGGCACAGAGTTTGTTAACAATGATGTTAAGCAGTTCTTTACTGAGAAAGGTATTCAGTATGAACTCACAATCCCTGGAACACCTGAAAATAATGGTGTTGCAGAAAGAATGAATAGGACTATTCTGGAGAAAAGTAGGTGTATGTTGCTTGAGAGTTCATTAAGTAAGTCATTTTGGCTAGAGGCTGTTGTGACAGCTGTTTATCTTATTAACAGATGTCCAACAAAAGGTATTGCAGAGGATAAAGTGCCAGCTGAAAAGTGGTTTGGGAAGAAACCTAACCTCTCAAATCTGAGAGTGTTCGGCTGCACTGCCTACCTCCGCGTGCCCAAAGAACAGTTACATGGTAAATTTGAATCTCGAAGTTCGAGGTGCATTATGTTAGGTTATTGTACTAATGGTTACAGACTGTGGCTAATTGATAGAAAGAGAATAATCAGTGGGAGAAATGTAATTTTTGATGAATGCAATAAACTTGTAAAGGAAGGTTTCCTAGAGGAAAAGGAAGGTTTCCTAGAGGAAAAGGAAGGTTTCCTAGAGGAAAAGGAAGAATGTATAGAGGAAAATCCACAGTTTGAAAATGAGGAAAGTTTCCCAGATGTTAATCAAGTAGGACTACAGGTAAAAGAACATAAAAAACAGCCAGAAGTTCTGGAAGACTCTGAAGGGGTTAGTGATGGAGCTGAAAGGGAAGAGAATTACATTAATGAGGAAATTACAGTAGTTGAAGAGGAAGAGAATGTGTCTCCTCCTAGAAGGTCATGTAGAATAAAATTAAAGCCCAAATATCTTCAAGACTATGCAGTCGTAGCATGTGTAGCAAAATTTGCAGATGAGATAGATGAAACTAAGTTAGCAAAGACCACAATAATCAATCCAATCATAGACACAGAATATCAAAATATTAGCTTAGGTCCAGAGAATTCAGAATATCTAGCCTTAGGTGCCATTGATTACTGTAACAATACACCACAATCTTTTCAGGAAATAGGGTGTAGAGAGGATAAGGAGCTTTGGCTTACTGCAGTACAGGATGAACTAAATTCCTTGAAAGAAAATAATACATGGACATTAGTACCTAGACCCAATGACAGAGTACCCATAAAAAACAAATGGGTGTTCACCGGTTAAATGTGATGGAGATGGAAATGTAGAACGCAACAAGGCTAGGTTAGTAATCAAAGGATGTTCACAAAAGAAGGGCATAGATTATGATGTGACCTATGCTCCTGTTGCCCGTTTACCTACACTCAGAGCTCTTCTTTGTGTTATAAATAAAGAGAATCTCTTTGTAGATCAACTTGATGTAAAGAATGCATTTTTGAATGGTATTCTTAAGGAAGATATTTACATGTGTCCTCCAGAGGGTATGAATGTAGGGCCAAATTTGGTTTGTAAGCTAAACAGAACTCTATATGGATTGAAGCAAGCTCCCAATGAATGGAATAAACGATTTGACACATTTGTAAAAGAACAAGGCTTCAAGCAATGTAAAACTGACAGATGTCTCTATGTACTGGCTAGTGGAGGTGATATTATCTACTTGCTCTTGTATGTGGATGATTTTCTGGTTGCAGGAAA
Organism: Sweltsa coloradensis; assembly: GCA_024449915.1. Taxonomy (NCBI): domain Eukaryota; kingdom Metazoa; phylum Arthropoda; class Insecta; order Plecoptera; family Chloroperlidae; genus Sweltsa; species Sweltsa coloradensis. Next base: position 105,779 of record JAMZAV010003000.1, read on the forward strand.
TAATAGAATGTTAATTGATAATATGAAGCAGAGGTTTACAAGTGAATTTAGGATGAGGGACTTGGGTGAATTGAAATATTTCTTGGGAATCAAAATCACAAGAACGGATAGCCAAATACTTCTAAGTCAATCTGCATACTTGAAAAAGGTTCTCTGTAAATTTAAAATGGACAACTGTGCCCCAGTTAAAACTCCGTTGATACTAAATCCACCTTATGAGGTAGATACTACCAAAAGATGTGTGATTGGTGAAAAACCATATCGAGAATTGATAGGCAGTTTGATGTATGCATGTATGGCAACTAGGCCAGATCTTTGTATTGCTGTTAATTTCTATAGTCAATTTCAGAAAAATGCAACTGAAGAACACTGGAAAGGGTTAAAAAGAATACTAAGGTATGTTCAAGGAACCTTGAATCTAGGGATTTGTATAAATGAAAACTCAATTGAACCCATAGTGTGCTATGCTGATGCTGACTTTGCAAACAACTTCGATAGAAAATCAATATCTGGATATGTTATTGAAGTGTTTGGAAATGTCGTTCTGTGGGGGCAAAGAAAAAAAAGATGTGTTGCTTTATCTACAACTGAGGCTGAATACATTGCCTTAGCAACAGCTATAACTGAAGTTCTGTGGCTTAGGCAACTTCTATCAGAAATTAACATATCATTGGTTGGTCCTATACCCATTTATGAAGATAATCAATCATGTATTAGAGCACTTGAAAGTTGGGACCAAAAAAGGATGAAACATATAGATATAAAATATAATTTCATTAGAGATTTGTATCAAGCAAAGGTAATATCTGTAATGTACATTCCGTCAGCAAATCAGGTGGCTGACATCATGACTAAACCTTTAGCACCAGAAGTATTTAACAGGCATAGAGTTAAACTTGGATTGCAGGAGTCAATATTGAGAAATTGAGGAAGAGTGTTGGAATAAGCAATTTCACTTCTAGGTTACAGCGGGTAATTGAATTCAAATATCCACCGCCTTGCTAATTACCGCACGTAACCGGATGACTCCTACATACAGTTGGCTGTAAAAGTGGGTGGTTATGTTTTCCGGTCTAAGTTAGATCGTTGGATGCTGTCAATAATAATTGTATCTTTACTGTTCTCTGTGACTCTGTATAATAAACATGTAGCCCTAATGTGGCAAGCTATACAATAAATAACCAAAGACTGCAACGAATAAGGTAATTCATTGTAATAATTAGAACACACCAGACCCTAATTACAACAAAATCCATTACTGCTGAATCTACCATTTCTCTCATCTACCATTGCTCGCTATGGTTTGCCCTGTACTTTGCGTGCAGACCAAGCTAGGAGTTTTGCAGGCTCCGATATGAGAGAATTCTGCATAAACAATGGTATACAACTTGTCAGCACCACACCAAGATGGCCTCAGGCGAATGGTGAGGTGGAGAGACAGAATCGCTCCCTTTTGAAATGTCTTCGTATTGCAAATGCAGAAGGAAAAGATGCTCTCTATGAATTTCTTTTTGCTTACCGAACTACACCTCATACCACTACTGGGGTAACTCCTGCATTCTTGATGTTCAATAGAGAGCTCAGGGACAAAGTTCCATCTCTAGGGTGTAGGAGTAAACTAGATGTTGCCGTACGAGACCGCGACGCTGAAAGAAAAGCTACTACAAGTCGCTATGCAAATGAATCAAGGCACGCTGCTACCTCAGATGTTGCGGTGGGGGACTTAGTATTGCTGAGAGAAGAAAACCATTCAAAGTTGTCGACCCCATTCTCTCCAGTTGAGTTTCAGGTGACATCTAAAACTGGAAACTCCACTACTATCCTGTCCCATAAAGAAGACCGATTCCAACGAAATGTGTCCCAGCTGAGGAAGTTCGTCCAGCCTCCACTTGCCTTGCCTGAAGAATCTTCCGTCGTAGATTGCTCGTTGATGGAGACGACAACGGCGGTTCCACAACCAGGACAACCTGTGGATGCCGGCAAAGTGAAAGAAGACACTCCAGACCTACGACGTTCAGCTCGTATTAAGTATCCACCTCTCCGCTATGGAAAGACGTAGTAAAATTAAAATAATTGTTCTCGATGTGTCTGTACTATTTGTTTGTATTTTTTAAATTTTAAATTTTAAAACTAAATTTAACTAAACCAATTTTAAGGAAAAGAGAGATGTAGTATTCATGAGACCTTGCAGATTCACAGGGCAGTGAGTTGCAACAGAGGAGAAAAGACAATGTAATAAAGCAGACCAAATGTTACAAATGGCTACTTACTTCATTCAAACTGGTAAATGTATTTAACCTTATTATAGTATAAATACTGTGTAATATTCTAATCTACCGGTATTTCAGTTACTGTACGTGTGTTTCACGTGTGGGCATTGGGCAACGTACGTCGAGTCGAGCTTCGATTTGTGTAAGTCGTACGTACCTCACCCGCACCGCGCCCATACCGTCAAAACTGTATGTATTTCAATATTTTGCGAGTGTCGTTTATGCGAGAAACATGCTAATAAATATTTTAATGTAGGCAAGTCCTGCTTAATAAAAAAAAATGCTATTATGCCTAATAGTTTACAACTACTTAGTTTCTTATTTTAGCATTATACTTCTGTTCATATTATGTAAGTGTAACATGGACTACAAAGTGAAAACAGTTATTATTAATGATCCAATTTCATAATATTTTCTTAAAAACTTCGAATTTGAATTTTATTAGCTAAAACTCAACTAATTTTCAATGCTAAGAAAAACATCAAGACGAAAATAAAAATATAATTTAACAATAATTATTGCTTGTCGATATGGTATACATAAATGCCATCGTGGCTTTGCACACCATATTTAATACTTATGTTGGAATATAAATGATTGGATGGATGCACAAATACGTCATTAAACATCAAAGTCTACTGCTAGCATTATTATTGTTATATGTTTTCCAACACTTTTATAAATAACGTTCTTAGTTACGGTAGAATAATAACCTAATTGTATATTCGAGAACGTATATTAGGATTGGCAAAACAAAAGCGCGCCTAGTCCAACATTAGGCTAGTTTAACTCCTCTCATTTATCAGTTCACCGTGGCCGAACGGTCTAGTGGCTGGCTTTCAGATTCCAGGTTGAAGGAGCGAGGCATGGACGAGGTTCGAATACACAAGATGGAGTAAAATTTGTTACCTAATGTAAGTTTCCAAAACGATTAACATGATAAAATAAGCATATGAACTGCCACTGAACTTGACTTGCAGTAATAATTACATTTCTAATATTTTTTCGTTATATTATTTATTGGCATAGCTGCTTCCTATGATACTTTTTAGATTCTCTACCAGATGGAGCTAGCGACCTAGTTCCCTGCAGGCGAAGCCATGTGCATGCGAAATATTACTGGGTGTCGTAAACGTGTGTTTCCCGTGTGGGTAAGGTGTGGGCGGAGTGTGACTCCTAGTGCCGTAAACGTGTGTTTCCCGTGGCGGGTAAGGTGTGGGCGTAATATTACTGAGTGCCGTATACGTGTGTTTCCTGTGTGGGTAAGGTGCATCCCCAGTATGTATACCATGCTAAAATACGTGCAGAGAACGTGCGTAATACATGCGGGCAGAAGTGACACTTTTCTGCGGGAAAAGTATGGGGTAATACATACATAAAACGTACGTACGCGTACGTGCGTTTTACGTGCGGGCGCGATGAACTGTGTTTGCTGGGTAAGTATATTTAACGTAATATATTTTACAAATTAGTAGGCCTATATAGCCCATAGTATATAGTACCTACTAATCATAAAATGCCAAAAATAAATTATAAGAACATTAATTTCCAAACTTCAAATACTGTACCACTAACAATAAACTGATTTTTATCATTACAGTAGGTCAGTTGCTGTAATAAAGTAATTTACACTGTAGTAAACTTTTTGTACGTTTTTTTGTAATAACAATTTTGTCAGCTCAGATTGAATTTAATATATTGAGGTAGCAGTTATTAGGTAGTTTTGTCTGTCATTAAGTTTTTTATGCTGTAGAATGCCTTTTGTTTTAGGAATTTAGTTAATTCATTTCGGAATTTGATGTGTTGTTTGTGGTGTGTCACACCACAGTGACTGTGAGATAATCTCCGCTCTATGTATTAGAGTGAGCGTGCTGTTATCTGACGACCGAGCCATTGTCATCCAAGATTAATTCGTACCCTACAATCAAGATCTTCTTACGGGCAAGAAATCCATTCCTGTGAGTTAACAGTGACTGTAGAGAATAAATCTCCACTCACGAGTATTCTGTGTGAGTGTGCGGTATCTGTGCGAGCAACCATCTTTGACGGCAGCGAGGTGTTATGCAGATCCCAACCTGTCAAGACCGTACGAAGTAAGAGTGGGCCACAGTCATCAGTTCTCCCCCCTCCAACGCAATACCCATCATCCTACCCATCATCCGTTAAAATATCTTCAGTTTTTTTTTTAAATCGCCTTAGTGACAATTTGGATTGCAAACGATGAGTATCATCGAAACAGAGGCTGAGTACATGCCTATGGCATTATAAATTAACTTGTATTTTTGTTTGTTTTAATTTAATTATTATAATAATATAAAAACACATTATTAACTAATAACCAACTGATGTTTCAGCTTATAAATCTTAACTCAAGCTCGTGATGCCTGTCTGTTTCAATAGAAAAAACCCAATGAGACCACTACAAGTTTTTTATCTATGTAGTTAAAATCCTAAGTACTTCCTCCTCATTTGTGTAACTTAGTGTAGCATATGGCTGACGTATTCAACAAAACAACAACAACAACAAGTAGTCGTGTACCATTGATCTTGTGGCTTGTGTGTATCAGGGACTTGTTGTTGATAGCCGTGAAGACTAGCTGTTTGACATGAAGCTAATAAATGTTCAATACAAAGTAAAACAAGTGTATCCATTATTAAGAACCAACATAAATGTACTCCTAACGAATCATACATGATGTCAGAAGTGACAGACAAGAGCAGACAAGTGAGTTACTAGATATTAAGTCCAGTAATGTGAAGATTGTGTTGCACGCATTTCGTAGTAGCCCCTAGCCTAGGCCTAAGCCAGGATCGCGTGCATTTCATCACGAAAAATGGCGGAGCAAGAATAAATCATTAAGTAATAATGTAGATTCGTCCAGAATACATAAACCACCGCAAGAACTTAGTCTAAGTGGTAATGTGTCGGAAAACTGACGTAGGTGGTATCAGAAATTCCTAAACTACATGAAGGCAACCAAAGCCTATAAAGACACACAAAAAGAGAAGGTTGCAACGTTTTTAAGTCTAGTGGGTGACGAAGGCCTAGAAGCCTTCAATGCAAGAAGCGGGTGCGTCTCACCCCTGACACCCGACCAGTTCTCGCCAGCCGACCACCCAACCTAGCGACCGTGCCAGACGCCGGCCCAGTCAGCTAACCTAACCTCCTTCCACTCAAGCTGCAGAATAAATTCTCAGCGCTAGCCGAGCACGGCTACTCTTCTCAGCCGGGCCCGTCGCAGGGGGATTTGACGATCGCCGACGCCATGGAGGGCGTCGACACCCCCCCCCCCAAACGTGTGCGCGTCCCGCCCATTATGGTTTACGGGTTTAACCGCTACGCCGACGTACTGGCGTGCGAAAAACCACTCGTGTCTTTGGACTTCACAATCACCCCGAAAAATGGATTCTTCAAGGTGGCTCTCACCGCAGAGGCCGACCACAGGGCGCTGATCACCGCCCTCAAACACCACCATGCCAATGTCATTCATACTCGACGGCCCCTGTGAAGATGCGCCGCTTTGTCATCAGGGGCCTGAGCTCCACACACGACAGCGTCGACGTGAAGTCGGACCTGGCCGCTGCTGGCTACAATGCCAAGAACGTATTCCAGCAAACCAAGGCCGGTGCCACCCCCGAGACACCGCGCGTTCCCACCCCCTTCTTCGTGGTAACGATGGTAGTCGACCCTACCAACAATCCACTCTCAAGAGTTGACGCGCCTCGGCCACGTGGTCGTCAGTGTGGAGTCGTACCGAGGGCAGAAGGGCGTATTTATATGCCACAACTGCCAACGCTACAATCACTCAGCCGAATCCTGTGAGCACAGCCCCCGGTGGACGTGCCTGCACTACGCCCGGGCCCTCGAGCGCCAAAGTGGTCCGGCCGCCGACGGCCGCCGCCACCCCCCACCGCCCTTTCCCACTGCTCGCGTCCGACGCGCACCTCCTCTCGTCGAGAGGGCGTCTCGTACCGTGATGACTTCCCTCCCCTTCTGCCTTCCACCCACTCAACTTCCTCCAGTCCTTGTCTCACCCGGTCTCTCCCCCACCGGCGACACCCCCAACCCTTCTTTCGCCACCCCTAGTGGCGACGCTGACCAGTCTCCTTGGGGCATTTTCATGTCATTCGCTCGAGCAATCTCCCTCCAACTCCCACGAGACCATCCACTCATTCATAAGGCGGCCATTCTCCAGGCCCTCGCCCACCTCCAACTCCGCGGAAATGCCCCTAGGCCTCAACCCGGCATCCGCATCGTGGCCTGGAATGCAAATGGTGGCATCAAGGCGAAAACCCCGGAACTCCTTCTGTTTATGCGAGACCACGCCGTCTCGATAGCCCTTATCTCCGAGACCCACCTCCAGCCCGCGATTGCCTGGAAGGTGGCAAACCACGTCATCTACCGCACTGACTGACCTAGTCGCGCTGGAGGGGGGACGGCCATCCTCGTTGACTCCTTTGTCCAACACATGCCAATACCGGTCCCGCCCCTGAGACACGTTGAGGCGACGGCGATCGAGGTCTGCCTGTTGTTTTATATAATTTAAATTTGTGATATATTCATTGTTCATTATGCCAATCGCCTTTTGTGCCAGCTGGTTTTATCACAGGACACGGTTAACCGTGTGTAAAAATGGTGTAACTTTATATTTTCACGCAGGCATGTACACAATAAAACGTTTGCACGACGCGGCTCTAAAAGGTATTAATTAACCTTCTAAACTCAGTAATCAGTAGTAAGAGCATAATTGAAAACATCCAAATGTAAAGGTTTACAATTATTCTATATTAAGCTGCCAAATTTGAAATTTCTCTTTCTTGCACTCAGCACATTTATGGTGTAACTGTCTTTAACATTGTTATAAATCTGTGTTTACAAACTCCAGTTACATGATACTATGCCTAGCCTACTAGCAGATTTGAATAAAATTTTATATTGTTTTTGTGTATGTTAAATGTGTTTTTTGTTTGTTTTGTTTTTCGATGCTGTCCATAAAAACCATCACACATCTGCAGTCAACAGCACAATTCAAGAAGCAATGACAGCATTCTTGCGTTTCGCTCCGGACAGAGTTAGCAAATCTACATCCAATCGCGTGAGTAAACAAACAGAAATAGGCTTAATTGTTCAGTAGTATATTTTTTTAATATAGCACATAGCTAATTAGTAGTATTACAAAACAAGACATAGAACACATATTTAAAACAATACAGAGCATACAATGGTTACAGTGAATGGTACAGTAAATGTACATGAACAAATCAAAAAAATATAGATAATGTACACACTACACATGAATATCCTATAAACAAACATCAAATATTACTATACAATATTGTAATACATTTTATTACGGATATCGAAACATAACCTTAAAAGTATTCTACAGTGGATGTACACTACACTATGTACCCATTTACCCGACAAGTTCATATATAATAAATATTCATAGGAACTAGTGGGAAAACAAAGGATCTTGTGTAGTCTTTGGCTGGACCAAAGAAGGCACACTATCCTCTTTGGTAAAAGAAACTTGTCAGTTGGTCTTTGTCCCTGCACTTGTCCTTGATCTGCTGATCGTTTTCAGAACAAGTAGTCTCTATGGTAAGTATCCTCTCACGCAGGTTTACTCTTAGTCCCATTTACCGCATTAGAAGTTGTTTTCTTAGAATGGTTTTCCCTGAAGCTAGGCCTACTTTCCTTGTGCTGAGTAGATATTATTGGTACATCATGGAACGTTTTTGCTATAGTATTTGTGAGCCTTCTTTTCTGCACCCGAAAAGTAAACGAATCTGGGCATGGCTTCCAGTCCATTGTACTAATCATTTCAATTATCATATTATGTAATTTCAAGGTTACTTTGCTATTTTGATGAAGACCATCAATTGAAATGTCATATGGTGTTAATCAATTTGTTTCAACAAAAACTACCTCAAGTGTACTGCACACCCATTTCAGAGAAGAATTAATCTCGGATATCACGAGGTTTGGAACATCTTTATGATATAGCAAAGTTGTGTAAGCTATGTCAGCATTTGGGTAATTTTTTCACCAGCTTGCAGTTATTGGCCAGAACATACCATTTCACAAAGGGAAAAATGCTTCAAAGAAAGGTTCGCAATCGTACAGAACAAGAGACGAATGCATAGACTTCACGTAAATGAACACATTAATTCTCGCATGTACATTAACGTATGGGCGATAGGTAATACATACTTCCGATTTAAAAAGTATTTTAACCATTGAGTGTTTTTTTTTCTTTTCTTAAAACATTTATTTGTTAATCAAGCTATTGATTGATAAAAAACTATGTTGGCTATCGGTTCTGATTGGTGGTAAGAGGATTTTAAGTCAAACAGCGGGATAAATTTATCTTCTTAGGAGTCTCCGAGTCCGAGTTAAAATATTCTAGGATTATTATGTTCTTATTTTCTGGTATTATTTTTATGAGAATATTAGTAGGTTAGTTAATGGGGTTTTAGGGCACAAAACAGTAAAGTTATCAGTTCTTCAAATTTTAGGTTTACTTTGCGTAGAAATTAATAACTTATCGCTTGTCGTGGAGTTGTCAGATAAAATTTCTTTAAGGGGAGGTTTTAATTTAAAATCTTTCTATCGCTACTATATTTTGAACAGGTTTCTAAAACGTATTTTATAGTTAAAACTTCGCCACAACTCATCACATATTGGAGGGTCAAGCAATATCCAATCAATCAATCCCCTTTTTCTCACACTAAAATCGCCTTCAGCCGATCACTTAAGTAGTAAGAATCCGCCTACTATAAGTAGTCTATAAGCTATCCAGTGGGCGCCACCCAGCATAGGAGGACGGACGCCGCAGCAGGGGCGGATTTAAGGAAAGGGGCCCGTTCGCATCTCCGACAAGAGGCCCTCAAATTGTGAAAAACGCAATGTTGAGGCGGTAACGAGTTTGCGTGGTGTAGCTGGGGACTGGAGCAAAGCCCCAGCCGCCGGAGGCAAATTCGCCGTGGGCTAAAAAAATTTCGGAGCCGCATTATTTTTGAGGGCCTGAAACGCGTTTTAAGGTGAATTTGAAGCAGAAGATACCATATAATATAAAGCATATTTTGCATTGATAAGAATACATTCAGAACTTTTAGTATCTACTCACCACAGCTACAAAAACTAAGTTTTCTTACCAGCTTGTAATAAAATGGCGCGTTCTTTATCTGTTCTCTTTTTACTCCCCGTATTGTGTTTATATTTTTGTTTTTCATTCATTTTTCACTTTTGTACTAAACGACACGCACAGGCGCACATCGCAAATCACGTTAAACACACAAATAACACGAACGATATGCTTACTAGACTGCACCAGAGACAGAAACCAACTGACTACCGAAATCCATCTGCAGTAGATATTTTGGCACAATATACAAGTGATTGACATTTATGATCATGGCTATCCTGGCTGCAGCAGCCAATGCGGAAGCAGGCACTATGCCTATCTCTGACAATTACAGCATAAACAACAAGACAGACTTCCCTGCGGACATGGCATTCTTAATTACTGTTTTCATAATCAGAGGCTCCAATGTGCCCAAGATCATTGCCAGGACAGAGGAGAGGGCAGCCTTTGTTATGTCGTAGGCCAAATGCCTAGCAGGCAGTGTGTATGGAACGGAAGTCGGAAGGGAATAAAGACAGGTTCAAAATGGAAGTATCCAACCACGTTGAGTAACCCCTCATCCTACACTTAAATAACTGTTAAATCGAGCACAGGGACATCACAATGGCGATGACGAACGGGATAGTTATACACCCACATCACTAACATTCATGTATAATCAATTTTCGTGTCTGTGCGATTTCAGTGTCATAAATCTCGGAAGTGTTAAGTTAATGTGTACACCCTTAAACCTCACTAATTCCGCCCGCGTAAAAATCGAGCATGGCTGGGCCAAGCATCCTTGGACTCAACCTGGAACCGTTCGTGATAAGCGCCTTACGGGACCATACAGGAATATTATCCACAGTGAATGGGGGGTAGACCGCTTTGAAATCTATTTTGAGGCTATGGCTATCACCAAGCCAAGTCGCAAAAGAGCACTTCTGCTAACATGTGCAGGTGAAGAGATATATGATCTACACTAATCACTTCCAGACCCGACGCCCCAAGCTTACGTCGTTGTCGATGCATACACGAAAACAAAACAAAAAATTGCTTTAAAGTTTGCTCCGCGAGTCAAATTTGTAATCGAAATTCATAACTTTCGTCAACCTAAACAAACCCAAGAAGAGTCCCTAAATGAGGTTCATTCACGCCTGATCAAGCTATCAAAAACCTGCAACTTCCACGATGCTGACCGGGAGATAAAATCCCAAATAATTCTCCACACTACTTCAAGACGTCTGCGGCGATATGCTTTTAGAAATGCAAATGCAACACTAGAAGATATGCTTTCAGAAGGAAGAACCTATGAACTTACTGAACAAAGGGCAACATTCCTTGAAGAAGCCATCGCAAAAGAGACTAAAGCTCTACCAGAAACCAGAAACCTGATGCAGGCTAAACCTAAGCCTAGGCCCACAAGAAATCCCAAGGCTATCCAAAAATTTAGACCTAAACAACTACATAAATCAGGTGAGTCAAATAAACTCTGTTTTAACTGTGGCAAGGCGTGGCCCCATGAAGGTGGGCAGGCCACATGCCCAGCAAGGGGCAAATCGTGCAACAAATGCAAAAAACTTAACCACTTTGCATCAGTCTGCAAGTCTACATACAGTGGGCCTAACAATAATCAACCGGGGCCTACAGAAAATACACGGTCAATGACAACAGAAGGCCTAAATCTTACGAGGCCTAGACCATTTAGTGACACTGATTCGGACGAACACACCGTATTTAGCCTATCAGCTATTGAGACTACTATGGTGTTATCAGAATCAGCTAGCTCACTAAAGGAAGAACTCAACTCGATATCTGTGCATATCAAGGTAGGCATGGACCACATTCCTATTAAATTCATAATAGACTCGGGAACAACTGTCAACATAATCTCGGAATCTACTTTCAACAAGCTATGCCTAACCTCCAGCAAGCTCATGGACACAAATACAAATATATTCCCATTTGGTAGTTTGTCTAGTCTGGAAATACTCGGTCGACTAAAGACAACACTAAGTTACAATGATCAATCCATATCAACAAATATCTTTGTTATCAAGAACAGCTTGCCAACATCACCTTTGTTGCTTAGTTGCCAAGACTCCTTAGCACTAGGCATAATTTCAGTGCCAATAGGCCTCCCCTATGAAGTACCAACACACCACTTAAGCCGTCCTGGAAATTCGTAAAAATAGTTTTGGAGCTAGAATAGTAGACATTACAATACTTATTGTTTTCAGGCAATCATATTCCTGTTTTGGCTGGCCTGTGGCACTTGCTTCCGCATTGTCGCGGTAACATTCAACATCGCCTGATCCACTGTTCACAATGTTACCATTAGGATTGAGAATACTAGATGAGACAGTGGCCATGGTCCATGATGTGATTGTTCTTCCCTTAGGTTAAGAAGTGGAGGCTGTGGGAGCTGGCTTTGAAAGATTTGTGTGGGAGCCCAGTATTCCGCCAATTAGCTGGTGCTATCGACGGCTGCCATATCCGCATAATATTGGTACCAACTCATCCACACGAACAATACATAAATAAAAACTATTCTTCTCAATTCTGTCGCAAGGTGTGGTTGACCATCGAGGGATGTTTATTGATATATTTGCAGCATTTCCTGGCTCAGTGCATGGCATGCGTGCACCGAGTTCCGTTCCTGTTCCGTAAAGGTCTTTACCCTCCCGAGGGTTTTATCATTTTGGGAGACAAGTGGTATGCTTGTATCATGCATCCCATTAACACTCATTCCTCCATAGATGGCGCCCCTTAATGAGGAAAAACACCAATTTTAGCTTCCATCTTAGTAGGGGTCGTATTGTTGAAATGATTTGAGAATTCAAATGTTCTATCTCAATTTTCCCGCTGTTAACACAGCAGCGCCCATTTAAACCAACCAATGAAAATTCAAGAGAGCATACCACGTGATCATGATGCATCATGGCGGAGTAAACATTGACTGCCTGTCATATTCTCAACATTTCAAGACTTCCTCATGCTAAATGGAAGGTAGATTGTATTCTTTATAAAAAAAAATGCAACAATAAAAGGTTGATCTTGTTATTTGTTGAGTCGACGGGGTTGGTAGTGATTCACCCACCCCAGCCGCTTCCAATGTTCCTTGAGCTTTGAGGCTATTAGCTAACGGGTTCTTTCAGAAGGTGTTGACAAGTTTGAAGGTATCCCAAGTGTTTCCATGTCCATCACAGGATGTCAGATTGTCTCTGTTTACGCATCTTGCCACCATTTCAATGCATTGGACCGCATGTGTAAACTGATTGCGATTGCATTCAATTATTAATGATGTTATTTATAATGATTTTATTTATTAACATGTTATCATATAATTGGAATTCATTACATCGATATTAATTATGTAAACAAGGTAATGAAAATACCGTTTTGGCACACATTTAACCTGATCATATTATAAGATACACAAATGGGACTGAAAGAATTATTTTTCAAAACAGATGAAAACCAAGTCCAAGTACCAGCGGTCCATGTCATTGATTTTCAAGATATCCTGCGCATAGAACGGGAAAGGGCGCTCCGAAACAATGGCGACGGTAGGTAATTCATTTCCATTTTGTACACAACGTTTCAAGTGTAGATCTCGAATATAATATTGAATGTGCTGTTTACAAAGTAATTAGACTAATTATTAAGGATACCTACAACACCACAAACACGACTGGGCAAGAATAATTGTTGTTTCATTATACTTGTTTGTTGCTTCTAAATTATGTTTTCAACGCGTAGATCATATTCAGTTATAAACACTGATTTACAAAGGACAGAAATAACATATTTTAACGAAACAAATTTGCACACAGAGTAATAAACATTAATTCACAAATTTAACAAAATAATGCGTAAAATATCCATCTAATTTTCTAAAATTGAATTTCATTAATTCCCAAAGAAGTGTATCGTATCGTTTATTCATGCCAAGTCAGTACAAGTGTTTGACTTTGAGGCATGGCTTTTGTAAAAAAATTGTATGTATTTGCACACACTTGCTTCAATGGAAACGACGGTTTAACTTTAAGCTGATTGACTATATTGAACATTTTGTTTAAGGCCTCGGTATTATGTACCATTCCCGGGTGACGACGAGCCAGCACCTGGCCCAGCAGATGAAGACGTCCCGCTTGTAGATGACGACCAGTGGGAAAGTAAGATTAACATATTATCTCATATTTCAATATTTACACCCTAAAAGTGCAATACTTCTTGGGTATGTGAGTGTGACTGTTTCAACTTTTAAACAATAAGATAGTAGATTGAAAGTTGGACTGTGGATGTAATTATGGAAGCATATTAATATGGTTCAATTGCGCGAAAAATGGCAAATTAGATTTTATTACCATAATCCGTCGTTATTAGGTTTAATACATAGCAAAACACAGCTGTATATAAAAGACACTCAAGATAATAGGCCCATCCACCGTAGAAACCCTGCCCCATCCATATCATTAAAAATGTAATATAACATTAAGATGTATCTGTAATCTACCTTTATATTATCAGTGTTGGCTCGAGCGTCAAGCTCGCGACTCTGATTCAGGAAATCCCGATGTGATTTTGGAGCCAATTTATGCTCATAATAATTTCCAAAGATGTCCCCAATTACAAATAGTCTAGTTGAATCTTGCATCGCCAGTGGGTGAATCGTGTCAAACTTTTTTTGTTGGTGTTACTTGTTTGCAATGTTTAACTCTTCATCTTCTTCTTCTGTTTTAAGTTAAAATCGATCCCCACTGAAAACCAGTTCTTTGACTGAGTGGGTAGACTCTAACTAGGCCTAGAATTGAAATTTATAAATAAATATATGCCAGGCCATAATGTGTTTTTCCTGATGTCGGTCGCAAGCACCGCGATAGCGGTCTAAATGCATTTTTTCTGAAAGATGGCTAACATCTGTGAACAGAATATAAATTTTCATTACATATAATGTACATAATATTGACAGTAAAGTGGCGGCTTGCACTAATGTTCTGATGCCAAATACTTTTCTACTAAGTTCTGTAGGTTGCCTTTGTGTGTGGCCTAAGTTGTACAGAAGGCCTACACTGACTCAACCACTCTCAAAACGTTAGGATAGCAGTGTAGACTAGACCAATCTATTTGAACAACTGTGCTCTTCATCATGATGAATGGGATGCAGTGGCCTACACGTTACTGCTTTGCCACGATCATAGCAAAATTTTGGGTTGTCAATTTATTATGTCTTCTAGGTTTTAATCGCATCAGATTTTGCTCAAATGTTATCTGCACGCTAAAAACTTGTATTTCAATTTGGTGAAGGATACTGTAGCGTTCGCGCGTAATCTACGCCTCAAACACCATTTCAACAACAAGCCCTATGTTGCTGATCCTGAACGCTCCATCCACCCTGCTGTCACCAAATTTAAGCTCCCGTCGAACTTTGAACCAACCCACTGCCGCCGGAACACCCACTCGAAATTTACATTACCCACATTTTGTCTAAAGTGGCATCTACCAATTTTGCTGATAGCCTACCCGCCACCTCGAACCTCACAAGTCAGCAACGCCACACTATCCATGGCCTACGAAAGGATCAAGACATTGTCATCCTCCCTGCTGACAAGGGGTCCACGATCGTTGTGATGGACACAAGAGGCCTACATAGCGGAAGCTAATCGACAACTGACTGACCTTGACACTTACCGACCAGTCCAAACAGATCTGTCGTTTACCCATCGAGAATCTATCATCACGTTTCTCAACCTGCACGGCAAGTCTCAAGGTCTAACTGATGCCACCATAAACCAACTCACCCCACCCTCACCATGCACCTCACTTTTCTACCTGCATCCGAAGATTCACAAACCAGGGAACCCTGGCAGGCCCATTGTCTCTAGCTATGACTCCGCGACAAAACGGATTTCAGCCCTGGTAGACTTTCACCTGCGGCCTATTGTAGAGGGACTTGACTCACACCATCAAGGAACTCTTTTCACTTCCTTGACCACTCAAGTCCCTCCCTAGTCCCTTACCTGAGGCTCGATCCTAGTCACTGTTGACGTGACCTCACTTTATACCAACATACCTATAGCCATGGGCTTATAGCCCTAGAGTACTATCTAGACAAACGACCACCAGGGACCAAACCCCAACACCCGTTTCTTAGTTTCTCTTGTTCAAATGGTTCTCACCATGAATAACTTTAGATTCCTTGACCGCCAATACATCCAGGTCAAGGGCACTGCGATGGGAACCAGGATGGCCCCATCGTATGCCAACCTATTCATGGGCCAACTCGAAGAAAACTTTTGGGCAAGCCAATCTCTTAAACCACTGTGCTATCTCCGCTTTATTGATGACATGTTCTTCATCTGGCCCCAATGGAGAAGACACGCCGAAGGTGGCGCTCCAGACTCTGAACAGCAATTATTCGGTGAAATTCACGTGGGACTCTTCGGGCAGAAATCCAATCCAACCGTTCAACACGTGTTGAGCTCACGAAAAAATAGGACTGGCTGTTTCAGCGCTGAGCTCCATTGTGTATAAAAGAAAACATATCAAAGAAAGGGTCATCCAGCACAAAAAAAACGCGAGTGCATGTAGAAAAATTTAAAGACATGGAAATCATTCTACTGCAGTGGTTCAACCAACAACGTGCTGCAATATGTGACCTTGGAACCAGTTTTGCTCAATATTGAAGATTCCCAAGACATTGAAGATACCAAAGAAATTGAATAGTACTAAGTATGTAACCAGTACTGTAGTAGGCAACATATATTTTGTTTCAGAGCTGGTGAAGGAGCTGGAGCCAGAATGCAAGGTTATAGTTACCTTTATGACTCGTGCTGGTGCAAAAAACATTCAAATGGCCAATTTCACCGGATGTTCAGTCAATTGCAGTGTCTGATATTTTGAGTCGCACCCCTCCTTATCCAATTTCATCCAGATTCTACGTTCAGAACGAGAATGATGAATTATCTACAGTAATTCTTAGTTTGCGTGTGTTTTATTTATTTAACATTATTATTGTTGTTTATCCTTTTTATTATCACATTTTTTAACAACAAGAAAAGGCGTCGACGCTAGCAAATATTTTGCTAAAACACTTGATATCTTTGTGGAAGTTTCGTGCCGCGAAGAGCCTTGCTTAAGCACGTGAAACTAACACGGCACTTGTAGATGGTTTCTCCCATAAGTACTCCTTACACATGGAAGGGAAATGACATACTGGGCAGTCTTTGAGGGCGGGCGCAGGTCGTTCCATGGGTTAACAACCCGGAAAGAAAAGACGTCGGCCGAGCACTCCTTATCCTATTCAGTTTAAAAACCAATTCAAACTGATTTCTGCAATTCTGTAACAAACATTATTTAAAGCCATTTATAAATATCTAATAAGACGAGATGTGCTAGAGACAAGCAAAATAACAATTTGAATTGTAGGCATATACACCAGTTTCTATATTATTCACAGCTATCACCAGGAAGGAGATGTTCAAATCATTGTTACCCAAATATAATTCTACGCGAGGCATTTTAAAGACAGTTGACGCGGCTAGGGTTCGGAGTGTAGTAGTTATTAGGGTTAAGGGCAACAACACTAAGGTTATTAGTGAGCTCACCCCCAGTAAGAAGAAAATGCATGCTATGATGCCAACACGCGTCTTGGAGTGCAGACGTAAAAGGAAATGAGCTAGGCATTCGTGATTGCCTAACCTCTTATTTTATCCAGTAGATTGAAAACGACACCTCACCAGCAGAGCGATTCTGTAAAATAGTCGCTATGATAGCGATAGCGATCACGGTTGATATGAAATATCAATCGTTATAAATTATCGTTATCGACCTGATTCTGTAAGGTAGTCGCTACGGCCGCATAGGGGCAGTGGATAGCATAGCGACACCTTTTTCATTCTCGTTATCATAGCGATCGCTACCGTAACATCGTTATATCATTTTTACAGAATCAGTCGACACGCAAAATTGTCGCTAAAGTGCCGGATAACGATCGTTATCTTCCATAACGATCTTACAGAATCAGACCGCTGGTGCTGGTGGATTTTTCAAAGGCATGCTGTCACGTTTAGTTGATTGGATATTGCTGAACATCTCATATTAATGCACAGACATGATACGGACCACTGCTGTTGACGTTATGCATTCGTCATATTTAGAAGTTGCAAAGCGTCTTCTGGACTTGTGGTTTGATCCTTCATTCTCTAGATTTACGTTCTCATTATCTCTTATGCTTAATGTAATTGACAAGAGCCTCAGAGTAGAGTGTGAGGCACTGGGCAGTCAAAGGGATGCCGCCTAATTAATTATGCAAATTTTTAATTACCTCTAATTAATTAATTATGCAAATTTTTAATTATGCAAATTTTTTAATTTTTTTTTTTAATTGGCCATTTAATTATGCAAATTTTTTAATTATTCAAATTTTTAATTGATCATATTTTTAATTTCAAGATGGCGGACACTACACAAGAGGGTGACCATTTTAAACCTAACTTAACCACACGTCATGCAATCCTGTCAAGACTTGTTTCTTCAAGATGGCGGATGCTTACACATGAGGGTGATCACTTTAACCTAACTTAACCTAAGTTTTTATTTAATTTCGGTACGGAGCATCGTGTACATCCTTCAGGACGAAGACTGGACTGAGACTGAGGATTTTGAGCTTGACTTGTCTAAGACCTACCCCCGACGGTGACGGTGAGCAGAAGTAGATGCGCAGTGGTTTTATGTAGCGATATATGTTAATTTAATATTTCCAAGTAAATGTTTGAAAAAAAGTCTGATGAAGTTGTACTTGAACCCCGGCCGTCTGTGCCAAACTCCGACACGCTAACACTGACTGCCAGGACACAGATGACAGCATGAGTTTATTGCGCTATCTAACCTACACGGACACTACGCGCGGCGCTACCTAGTAGCAAAATTTGTAACCAAGCAACACTATCTAGTAGTGAATAGTAAGTAAGTAAGTAAGTAGTAAGTAAGTAAGTAAGTAAGTAAGTTTTATTTCCACACACATAGCATATAACATTATAATAATTAACACTTTGTGATGACCTCTAAGATTATATTGTCTGGAATAAGTATTTATTTACTTATTCCTAAACAAATAAACTTTGTTATTGGAACTAAGGATGACCTGTTTCACACAGACAGACATGCTTGCCGTTAAAGCATTCTAATTTCAAATCTTGAAAGAACTCACAATGACATACAACAAGTTGTTACAAAGTTATGTTATTCACTACTCTCTGTTAACGTGACCTAGTTCTTACTTGTGTAGACCTGAAGATGAATCTGTCTGGATGTACATGTTTTCAATTTTTTAATAGCATGTACTCCAACAATCCAATTATTTCCACCATAGACAGACTTGTCAGGACATGCATAGAGTGTGTGAAGATGAAGGACTAGGAATCACGGTATACCTAGGGGGTGAATAAATTTAAAAAGTCAAGGCTTATTCAGATGTATAACAAATCTTATTTTATTCAATAATCACATTAGTACATGTAACTACATTTTTTTTTTTTACATCGCGCATTATGCAGCAGGTAATGAATTACCCTTATTCAACCTGCATGATTTCAAGATGTCACTTGCTATGTGCGAGGGACCCATATCAATGATCATGTGTTTAAAATCATAGTCATACGCATAATCACATTTTTTAAGATGTTCTTTTGTAAATAACAACACTGATTTTATCCATTTGTCTTCGTTCTCTGCATCATCGTAGAAAGCAGCAACATATTTGTCATATTTACAGGATATTTCCTTAATTAAATCACCATAGCACTCGGTTAAAAATCTTTGAGTCGTTACATCATGACGATCCATTATATTAGAAAGTATTTCAGAGTACTCATTTTTAAAATTAATGTCACTCACTGCATAGATTTTCGGTCGAAACAGTTGAACTCGACATTTCATATTCTCTTGATGTACAACTAATGCCGGTCTTGAATAGGGTCTGGGTCTTGTACAGCTGATGGTGGTTTGTAGAGGAGATTCCTTCTGATCGCCATCCACTACTGGGTCCTTGTTAAATGAAGGTCTCCAAAACATGGTATACCGTAAGTGTTCAAGCTGGCAAACTAAGACTCTGACTGACCGCAGTTCAAGACTCCTCTTACACATGAAGATGACACCCTAGAGGTAGATTCGGGAAGCTTCGTGAATCTTCGAAAATCTTCGTGAAGCATCGCCCATTCTCTTCCCATCAGCAACTTCGTGAAACTATCTGGAGTTTCAATCTTAGATAACATGACACAAATTTACTTTTTAAAAATTACTTCTCCAGACCTATTACTTGCGCAGCAGCCAGTTGTCTAGGCACCATCCATTTAGTTTAAAAACTTTGATGATCTAGGCCCATATATGAAGAAGTGATTGACATTCAATTATAGGAATTCAATACCCTATTCACTAGCACTGAATTGTATGTTACAAAAACGAATGGCTTACAACAATTTTTCATTTTCAGACTTGTTCAGACTTGCACCTATTATTTAAACTTTTAGATTTTAAAAAATGGAGCGCCGTCAATCAATCAATGTTGGTACAGTATAAGTATTGTATAGAAGCTTTGTTCACATGACCCTGACCTGATTTTCGTCCAAACCTGTTGGTTTGTCGGATAGTGCCCTTGGGCAAAGTAAAGCACCTTGTTAAAAAAATAGTTGACGGTTTACGACCCCAGGGCATAGCATCATATTTCAAATAGTTTGCCGATTGATGACCTAAGGACCAATCTCAGAGGAAGGGAGGGTATTGTGACCCTAAAAGCCAAAAGTTTTATCAAGTTATTATACTCTAGGAGAAAAGGTGTGAACTTTTCCTTGCAAAGTCTTAAGTTCTTACTATGCTGTAATGAAAAATGTGTGAAAATAAGTTTTCACATTACAAACTTTTAGTTCTTATAATACCATGTAAAGAAAATGTGTACAAATAAGATAGTTTTTCTGCATGTGTACTTATTTCATTATATTATTGCTGACAATTAAGGAAAATGCTAAACTATTTTACAGAGTTCTTCTCTGTGAAGAAAATGCGAAAAACTAACACAGCTTCTCCCACATCAATTTACCACATTACACATAGCACACACACTGTAAACTACTTCCCACACTACACAGCATAAAGTACGCACCGTATACTACTTCTCCTCACACTACACAGCACTATACATACTTACAATGAACTTCTCCTCGCACTACTTTGTAAATAAAATGAGTGCAAATAACATGTGTTTTACATGTATACATATTTCTTTGTTGCAAGAAAGTAAAGTGTTAAAAGTTTTACACACTCATTAAGACAATGCATGAAAATAATATCTTTTACTTGTAATTTTTTCGAAGTTCTTACTACTATGGAAAGAAAATGTGTGCAAATAAGATAAGAAACTTACAAATTTTTTTTTTTTTAGTTCTACTACTCTGTATAGAAACGACTAAAAATAAGTTTTCTCAATATTTCTAATACCCTGTGAGAAAATGCGTGCAAGAAAAATAAGTCGTCCTTTAAAAACTAACAAGTTCTAGTTTACAAACTTACGAGTTCAGAAAGTCTGGAAAAGAAATTGCGTGTACATAAAATTACTTTTACTTAACAAACAAACATACAAGTTCTTATACTCTTTAAACAAAATGCGTGAAAATAAGTTAACACTCTTACAAGATCTTGTACTCTGTAGTAAAAATGCATGACAATAAGTTTACTACTTGCAAGTTCTAAATGTATGTAATGAAATTATGTGCACATAAGAAAAATTTTAATTAACAAACCAATAAGTTATTATACTCTGTAAGAAATTGAGTGTACATAAGATAACTTTTACTTTAAAGGAACTTACAACTTCTTATACTTTGTAAAGAAAAATATACGCATCAGATAACGTTTACTTAACAAATCTACAAGTTCTTGTACTCTGTACAGATACTGTGTGTACATAATATAACTTTTACCTAACAAACCTACAAGTTTTTTTACTCTGTAAAGATACGGTGTGCACATAATATAACTTTTACTTAACAAACCTAAAAGTTCACACAATTGTGTAAAGCTATTGCATGCACAGAAGTTTACAAACTTACAAGTTCCTACACTTTGTAAAAGCTAATGCATGCATGCACAGGAGTTTAAAAACTTACAAGTTCCTGCACTTTGTACAGATATTGCGTTCACATAATATAACTTTTACCTAACAAACCTACAAGTTTTTTACTCTGTAAAGATACGGTGTGCACATAATATAACTTTTACTTAACAAACCTAAAAGTTCACACACTTGTGTAAAGCTATTGCATGCACAGAAGTTTACAAACTTACAAGTTCCTACACTTTGTAAAAGCTAATGCATGCATGCACAGGAGTTTAAAAACTTACAAGTTCCTGCACTTTGTACAGATATTGCGTTCACATAATATAACTTTTACCTAACAAACCTACAAGGTTTTTACTCTGTAAAGATACGGTGTGCACATAATATAACTTTTACTTAACAAACCTAAAAGTTCACACACTTGTGTAAAGCTATTGCATGCACAGAAGTTTACAAACTTACAAGTTCCTACACTTTGTAAAAGCTAATGCATGCATGCACAGGAGTTTAAAAACTTACAAGTTCCTGCACTTTGTACAGATATTGCGTTCACATAATATAACTTTTACCTAACAAACCTACAAGTTTTTTACTCTGTAAAGATACGGTGTGCACATAATATAACTTTTACTTAACAAACCTAAAAGTTCACACACTTGTGTAAAGCTATTGCATGCACAGAAGTTTACAAACTTACAAGTTCCTACACTTTGTAAAAGCTAATGCATGCATGCACAGGAGTTTAAAAACTTACAAGTTCCTGCGCTCTGTACAGATACGGTGTGCACATAATATAACTTTTACTTAACAAACCTAAAAGTTCACACCTCTGTACAGATACGGTGTGCACATAATATAACTTTTACTTAACAAACCTAAAAGTTCACACACACTTGTGTAAAGCTATTGTATGCACAGAAGTTTACAAACTTACAAGTTCCTACACTTTGTAAAAGCTAATGCATGCATGCACAGGAGTTTAAAAACTTACAAGTTCCTGCACTTTGTACAGATATTGCGTTCACATAATATAACTTTTACTTACAAACATGCAAGTTCACATACTTTGTAAAGATATTGCTTGTACAAACAGCAACTTTTACTTTAAATTCTTACAAGCTCTTATACTATTTTCTTATAGGTTGAACCATGACTGTTCTATTAGTATTTTTGTAACGAAAAATAGTGGTAGCATAAACATATTTATCCATGCTAGAGGATGTATCAACATTTAGTAATGCAACTTAAATGTGGTACGAAGTAACGTATAGGGGTGCAGACCTTTGAGAAATTTTATTATCATGATCAAAAATTATTATTATTATTATTATTAGCTTTAGAAAAGAAGAAGGCTGAGGTGAAAACATAACGATGAATCTTCGCAGTCAAGTACATAGGCTACCCGCTATTTAATTATTATATGCCGTGAAACGTCTACATATAAACTATAGCCTGTAATTTAAGGCGGTTTTTCTTTCGACGATCGCAACTTTTTTTTTTTGTTAACATGTCGTAGTTCTTGTTTGTGTAGACCTGAAGATGAAAATGTTTTGGGTGCAATCTCAGCTAATGTTATTTCAACTAGAGATAGACGGCGCTGATTCAATTTTCAATCTTCTTTGAACAATCTGAGACGCTATCTGTCTGACTGCAGCTCTAGTCTCCATCTGAACTACGAAACGTTTTACTTTTTTTATTAAATATACTTCAATAGATCTATTATTTGCACCCTACATAAGATAAATAGGATGGTACAGTACACTGTGTGTGTGTGTGTGTGTGTGTGTGTGTGTGTGTGTGTGTGTGTGTGTGTGTGTGTGTGTGTGTGTGTGTATTTATTTATTTATTTATTTATTTATTTATTTATTTATTTATAATTGTACCGATAGGGGAGAGAAAACATCTTCCAAAAGGATATATTTTCTCAAAAACGAGAAACAAAAAGAACATAAGTGTGACGGAACATCAAAATGAGTGTGTGTGTGTGTGTGCGTGTGACGCTGAATGCAGACTGTAGAAGTAATGTCAATACACTATATATAATATAATAATTGAATACTTCCTCAGTAAAACGCGTTCAATACCTACCGAAATCGAAAATTGAGGTAAACATAAAGAGAAGCGTATTGTTCCTTTGATAACAACGACTTAAGATACAGAACCTTTTTTTTTTTGTGCCCTATAGAAAGAGTATCACCAAAGTGCATACGGTGATTCTATAAAGGAGTTCACGTCGCCTGTCCAGTGGCCAACAAATTCGCATTTTGTACAACCTCTAGAAAGGGTTCCAACTGAACAATGATTCGGAGTGCTTGGTAGAAAAAGTGAACCCCATTGTGCCAAAGACAAATACCATCTCTAAACTTAAAGTGAAGTTGATAAGCCTTATCTCTATTTTAATAAATTCATTGTCTTATTTACATTTTTCTAAGCATTTTCGTTTTTTTGGCGAAGTGTTCATCTTCGTTTTTAAGGAAGTATCCGATTAAATCATATCAAAAGTTTATGTTATTTGTTTTGAAATTCCTCTTAGAATTGAGCTACATTTTCGATTTGAAAACATTTAAGGCCTTGTTTTGACTTGATGAATTGAATAAATTATATAATATAATCAGTAAATGAAAAAAAAAAAATGACACGATTTAACTATCACTTATACACGAGACCCCCACCTGTCACCCCATTTCATCTTGGATTTTAAATTGTAAACCGGGGTAAATGGTTGTAAAATACCTCTATTATATTCGTCATGCGTCTCTCCATCCTTTCAACTTCAACAAATTGTTTTCGAAAGTTTTTTTTGTTTCTTTTTTGTTTGTTTTTATTGGCATTTGTAAAAGTTTCGCAGACTGTATAAATTAATGTATTGTGTAAAACTCAATCACTGGTCAGTAATGTAACTAATATTATTTTAATCTTATCATTTAATAGGGAACTGTCCTTCATTACCAAATTTGAATATGTCCCTACTAATAACCTCAAATACCGACCAGTAAAGTTTTTTATGCTTCCGGCTTTTATTAGCGCTAACTGTGAACGAGGAAAAATTTGAACCGGGCTTCGCGCCGAAAAACGGCCATGCGCCATTGCAGGTGGGCTTGACGTGATCGTGAGGTTTGCCGAGGCGACGAGCTGGCAGTTCTGCCAATCAGTTTCTCCTCCTCACCTCACGATAACGTCACAACCAAAAGAGCGCGGACTTAAGTCTTTGTGCGGGAAGTCAAAACCCAGGAACTTTGAACATGCATAGAATCTACAAATTTTATTTTTATAGTTTATTTTAATTGCGATGTTTATTAAATTGAATGTTTCAAATTACTAAATATGTGTAAGATATATTTGAAACCAAGGCCAGTTCCCTATTATTGATGAGTCGAGTAAAAATTATACTACACACACTGTCTAGACTGTCTTTTTCAGGTTATTTGAGTTTTTGAAAGGTGATTTTAGCATCAGTTTCATTCAAAAAGTGTGTATTGAATATTCGACGTATTACAGAATAATAACTAATTATTAACTTGTCTAGAGGAGTAACGGTATGCTACACGAATGCCTAAGTACCCTTCAATAGTTTATAAACCACTGCAGAACCCATGGGTTGATTTCATATTACTGTTGTCCTGCGTTCCACGTTCGAATCCAGGATGTTCCTTCACCCCCTTGTTTACACCGTTATCCGCGTGTATATAGGCATATAATAATTTAATTTAGTTGTCCTTTTGTAAATCAGTTTTTTATAACTGCATAGGATAGACATAAAATAAGTAAATACATTGCCAAGTTATTTTGCGAACAAATCTTAATATTTAGTTAAAAATTAATTTAAAAACACCCGCAGTACCATCTTTTGTCAAGGAATTGATTAACATACGTTATAATTATGAAAACGTTAAAATAACACTTGTTATAATGCAATGGCATATGCATGGTTGAATTCAGTACCTTTTCTCGAGTTGGAATTTAAAATGAAGACGGGGTGAGTGGCTGGTAGCAGTAAACCGATATTCTATTAAAACCTTCGTCAACCTTTCAGCTATGATTGGCAACATTAGGGGTCTTAAAAAAGACCAATGTCAAGTGCGGCCCTAGGTTTCTCCACTGAATTGTCGGAGTGAATGCCATTATATTTTCCTATATGTCTCTTTTTTAAACGTATTATTTTAGAAAACAGCATGTCGGCAAACTAGAGTCTAGACACTACATTGGGGGGGTGGGGGTGTATTTTTGTATAGAATTGACATGTACACTTGCCCCTTTTCAGATCTACACAGATAAATTTTCAGATTGGATTTTCAGAAATTACCGCTCAGGTGGTCTTGGAAGGATCGTTCATATAAAGAGTATGTGTAAGGGACGCACATCCACCATTACTTCGAAAAACGTCAACTTAGTAGCATCTCACGAGCTCCTCTGCTATCGAAGTGTTACCTCTTGTGATTTTTACCTTCAACTGATCGTTAGTTCAAGTTTTTCTTTTTCTTTTACCACAGTGCTATTTTTGTTGTCGCCGTGTGTTTTTCATTCATTTTTAATTGCTTAAGTTTTTTATTTTTTATTACTATATATCATATTATTATTATTGACGTTATATATATTTTTTTTTCATACATATTTTTTAAAAAAAAACAATGCATAATAACAGTGTTACGGAGAGCGTGTCGTCGTACGAAACACCAATACATGTACCGAGAAATGTAAGTAGTCAATATTATTATTATTATTATTATTATTATTATTATTATAATTATAATTATTATTATTATTGTCATTATAAGTATTATTGTTAGTAGTTGCGGTAGTAGGATTAGGGGTACATGTAAACATGGGGCACATGGAATCAAGCCAAATAAAAGGCAATTGAAGGGTTAAAATCTATCAAAATTCTCGAGTGATGTTGGTACTAGACTTCCAATATCACCTCGTAAGTTTCAGGTAGTTCTAATGACTCTACTATGCAGCAGACATCATTTTGTATTTTGTAGTTTTGTGTTTTTGTGTAACAAGTAAATATTTCAACCGATGATTTGTTATTAATATTATCTATAATAATCAAACATTCGGAATGTAACTTGATAAAATAAGGTCCATCACTAGCTAAGTGCATTATACACAACGTATCTGCAAAATCTAAATAAATCATATTTTGATAAAATCTTGATTGAGAAAAAACTACTTTTTACTTATTAGCAAATAGGTGTAGTCTACTAGAGATTTAGTACAAGGACTATGTAGAAGGGTTTCTTTCAATGCGCTAAGGACCTCACCTTGATAAAAAAAAACTCGTCCCCGGGGCACTTGTAATCGAAAACAGTTTACTGTATTTTATTGTAAAACTAAAAAAAAAAGTATTTCTTCTTAAATTCTTTTGGGGGATACACTTAGTAAGAGATAAAGTATGTGTTTCTGCCTGAAGCTTTGACTGACTGAGAGTTTACATGTGTCCCACTCTCTCCTAGTAGTAGGAGTATTATTAATATTATTTTATTTATTTATTTATTTTATTAACGGAAACGTAGGGACAAGATACATAATATGCATAACACATTATGCACAACAAAACATAATGATTGAGAGATAGAAAATAGGGATCCTATTAATACGTGTTTAACTACTTTTGCCTTACAAATAATCAGTTCTATATATGTTACTATTTGTATCATCGATGGTCAATAACAGAGTTGTTCCAAGGATGAATCATGAATGCTTGATGAGAAATATCCAACATCTAATATATTTACAAATTCTTAGTTCATTCATTCATTCATGTAATCGTGTACGCGTGTGCGTACAAGATTCCTGATTTTAATCCATCTATGATGCAGCATGGTCGAATAAAAAAAACTCTTTGAAAAAACGGTAAAAAGCTGTGTTAGTTACCTTCAACAATAATATTATGTACTAGGCATTGATCTATTGAAATGTTTTACATGAAACTTGCACTAATTTTTAATTTTATTTTGAAAATTAGTTTTTAGATCAATTAACGCTTTAATTATTTTGATTATATCCAAAACTGCATATTACATTAATATTTTATATTTTTCTATGTCGCAAGTCACATTTAAATATGTTTAAATACAATTCAATGTCCCAGTCATACAGTTTTAATTTTAATAGAAAATAGATTACATATACATTATTTGATTATAAACAAATGATACTGATCGTTGTTCGAAACTATGTCTTAAAGAATCCTATTTAATCTTCTTTGAATTTTGTCACATGACTGTGTTTATATAGAGAGTGGTGTATTCTTCACTTGCCGTTACACTATAGAACTATTTATATGATTTAGTAAGCTTAGAAACCAGCGTCTTTGTTACTATTATTGTTAACACTAGGAAATCATCAGTACTATGATTAAACGTATCAGATTCATCCCATTTCCTTGTAAGATTCAGAGGGTTTAATCCATCTACGGTAGCATGTTCGAAATAAAAACCCGTAGAAAACTCTGTAAAAAGACTGCTTTTATTATTATTATTATTATTATTATTATTATTATTATTATTATTATTATTATTATTATTATTATTATTATTATTGATTGTTTGTTTATAGTTCCGAAATGCGGGGGAGGAAAATATGGGTCCTCTCAGTTTAGCTGAGCAGGAAGAGCTGCTGCTGCGCCGGGCAGCTTTTATCGAAGAGGCGGAAAGTGTACGGCGATGGGAAGCCGAAGAAGTCCGTCTCCGTGAGTGGGAGGCCGAAGAGGATCGCCGTGAGAGGGGGGTATGGGCCGAAAAGTTAGCAGCTGAAGAAAGGAGGCGGGCTGGTAGCTGGTACCACGAACGGCTGTATGTTGCCCGTGAATGGGCTGAGGAAGAAGAGCGACGTCTTCTTCGAGAAGCTGAAGATTCCGAAGCTGTGCATGCACGAGAATGGTTCGCGGAAGTAAGGAGGAGGGAAGAGGAGGAGATTGAACGGGTGAGGAGGGAAGAGGCTGAGGTTGACCGGGTGCTGAGGGAGGAGGAAGAATCAGAACGGATGAGGAGGGAAGAGGCGGAGGTTGAACGGGTGCTGCGGGAAGAGGAAGAAGAGGCGGAAAGGATGAGGAGGGAAGAGGCGGAGATTGAACGTGTGCAGAGGGAAGAAAACGAAGAGACTGCGAGGGCGTCAGCAGTGCAGGCTGAGCGTGTGCGATTGGGACGTGAATTGGAGATTTTACAAGAGGAAATCGATGCTCTGCTGCGACAGGCCGAGGAGGCGGAATCCGACCACCAGCAACGCTTTGACGGCATTATGCTGGTGGCCGAACGAGGCCTAACTCGACTTATGCGTAAAGCGTATGACCAAGTAAAACTGGTCATGCGCAATACCCCGGCTGGTGAAATAAACAATCGGCTCCTAAAAACCATCATACAAAACTATATGTGTCTGGCATTGAATTGTACAGTTAACGAGCCCTCCGATGTGAACCGCCCCGTGGCCATGGAAGAGTAGTTTTCTATTTATTTCTTTTAATTCTTTTATTTTATTTATTCGTAATTAAGTATTTTATTTATTTAATTAAGTACTTTACTTTATTTATTTACTTATTTATTTTATTTTATTTATTTATTTTTATTTATGTTTTTTTTTTATTTTTTTTTTTTCATCAAGTATTTTATTTATTTAGATAAGTATTTTAAATTTTTATTTTATTTTTTAAAAATAAAAATACAAAAATATGCTATACACATGAATAAGTCTTGACTTTTTAAATTTATTCACCACCTAGGTATACCGTGATTCCTAGTCCTTCATCTTCACACACTCTATGCATGTCCTGACAAGTCTGTGTATGGTGGAAATAATCGGGTTGTTGGAGTACATGCTTTTAAAAAATTGAAAACATGTACATCCAGACAGATTCATCTTCAGGTCTACACAAGTAAGAACTAGGTCACGTTAACAGAGAGTAGTGAATAACATAACTTTGTAACAACTTGTTGTATGTCATTGTGAGTTCTTTCAAGATTTGAAATTAGAATGCTTTAACGGCAAGCATGTCTGTCTGTGTGAAACAGGTCATCCTTAGTTCCAATAACAAAGTTTATTTGTTTAGGAATAAGTAAATAAATACTTATTCCAGACAATATAATCTTAGAGGTCATCACAAAGTGTTAATTATTATAATGTTATATGCTATGTGTGTGGAAATAAAACTTACTTACTTACTTACTTACTTACTTACTTACTTACTTACTATTCACTACTAGATAGTGTTGCTTGGTTACAAATTTTGCTACTAGGTAGCGCCGCGCGTAGTGTCCGTGTAGGTTAGATAGCGCAATAAACTCATGCTGTCATCTGTGTCCTGGCAGTCCAGTGATTAGCGTGCCGAAGTTTGGCGCAGACGGCCGGGGTTCAAGTACAGCTTCATCCGACTTTTTTTCAAAAACGTAATTACCTGGAAATATTAAATTAACATATATCGCGAAATAAAACCACTGCGCATCTACTTCTGCGCACCGACACCGTGGGGTAGGTCTTAGACAAGTCAAGCTCAAAATCGTCAGTCTCGGTCCAGTCTTCGTCCTGGAAGGATGTACACGATGCTCCGTACCGAAATTAAATAAAAACTTAGGTTAAGTTAGGTTAAAGTGATCACCCTCTTGTGTAGCATCCGCCATCTTGAAGAAACAAGTCTTGACAGGATTGCATGACGTGTGGTTAAGTTAGGTTAAAATGGTCACCCTCTTGTGTAGTGTCCGCCATCTTGAAAATTAAAAATATGATCAATTAAAAATTTGCATAATTAAAAAATTTGCATAATTAAATGGCCAATTAAAAAAAAAAAAAAATTTGCATAATTAAAAATTTGCATAATTAAAAATTTGCATAATTAATTAATTAGAGGTAATTAAAAATTTGCATAATTAATTAGGCGGCATCCCTTTGACTGCCCAGTGCCTCACACTCTACTCCTCAGCACAATCAAACCGAAAAACTTTGTTCCCGTACTCAGTGGAGGTTCTACCAGTGTACACAGTGTTGCATTTACACACCTAATAAAAAAAAAACATGGAAAATAGTGCGCACGTTTTCTCTTTCCTGCAGTATTTGAGTGAGTCTGTGACGACGAGTGGTGGTGATGACTGATGAGTTACATGGGGATGTGGCAGTGTGGAGGCTAACACTTGCCCAGTCTTCAGCCTAGCATCTACTCTCCTACCCACACTCCTCTGCCGGCGGTGCTTTACTTTGTACACGAAAAGACTACAATTTCATTGAATGGCTGAACAGGATGCTACACGTGACAAGACTTCTCGCGTCTAGTGGAGAGAATACACCTTAAACAAAAACGAGGGGATTTCAGGCATATTCTGGCGGTGGTTTCCGTGTCCCCCCACCCTCCAGGATTTGTAGGGCCTAAATCCGAGGTGGTACTGGGCAAATTCGGATTTATTGGGGTATTTTATCGTTAAATCAGTCTGGTACCCAAATATCTCACATTTTGCCGCTAACAGTGATTTCTAAGAATATATTTGGATTTCTCGACTGGTCTATTGGATATTGCTTTACGTCTCATATTTATGCAACTTGGCTAATCGAGACGAAGGGAGGGACGTAAGGGACTAAAAAGCATTTGTTTTGATACCTGGTCACCATTTTGATAAATTGGGCTTCATAAGTATTAGCTTAGTATTAAAGCTATTGGGCCCTGGGGATCAAACTTATGATTCGTAGGAAAGCCCGCATTATTGTGGCAATATATCGCTCGCCAAATAGTAATCTACTAGAATTCATGAACTTGTTTGCAAACCAACTTGAGGACCTGGCAAACAAAGGTCAACATGCAGGTGCAACTAAACTTATTGTAGGAGACTTTAATATTAATTTGTTAGATTGATTGATTGATTGAATATTGCTTAACGTCTCATATTTATGCACTTTGGCTAATCGAGACGATGAGTAGTGATAGATGAGGATGAAGTATGAACAGAAGGGAGGAGGGGAAACCCGGTACCGGCACGTAGCCTACTCCTTTCGAAAAGTACCAAGGGGACCAACGGCTTAACGTCCCATCCGAAAGGACGGTGTAACTTTGACAGTCATATAAGTTCCTCCACTAACCCGGACTGCCGAGCAGACGTCGAGAAGAACGAAGCCGTTACACTAGCTCTCGAACCCTCCATCTGCTCTAACCAGCAATATATATATAAAGTTAGTTTCAGGGCATAGCGGTCACCCACTCTACCCGTGACCACGCCCGATTCTGCTTAACTTCGGTGTTTTGAGTGGGAACCGGTTAAACGATTCTTGGCAAATAGGAAGCAATAGATTTTATTAATAGTGTAGAGATATTTGGATTCGAGCAGATTGTAAATCAACCTACAAGAGTATCAAAAACAAGTAAGACATTAATAGACTTTATTATAACTCAGGATGAAATCAATGTAAATTACACTAATTGTGGTATGCCTAGAATTGGAGATCATGAACTGTTGATGGTAAAGATTGGAGATAAGGAGAAGCTTAAAAAAGTTGAAACAGGAAAGCAATTCTGGATTTATGTTTGGAAGAAACTTGATATTGAATCATTGAAATTTGAGTTAACATGTATGAACTATGGGGTGAGTCAAAACCAATATCTACTGTCTCGTAGACAAACTAATAGGCAATATTAAAAGTGCTATTGAAATAATGTACCAAAGAAAAAAGTTGTGATAAAGGGTAATAATAGTTGGTTTAATGAAGAAATAAGGGCCAGTATGAAAGAGAGAGATAACCTGTATGAAGCAGCAAAAATAGGTGTTGATTGTTGGTAGGAATTTAAAATAAAGGGGAATGAAGAAGTGAATATGATGCAAAAGGGAAAAATACGATTACTAGGAAAATTGATGATTGTAAAGAACAGTTTTGAGTTATGGAAAACGTTGAAGAGCTTGGCTTGTACAAAATGTAACATAAATGAAACATCAAAGGAGATTATATTTGAGGATGGACACACTGTAAAAGATGATGTAGATTTAGCTAATAGGTTTAATATATTTTTGTACATAGTATAACTGAAGTATAGTCAATAGCATTGATGATGTAAAAGCACAGGATATAAAAAAAGACTCGGTACAGAGTACTGTGGATCTGCATACATTCATTCGAAATGAGTGGTTTTGATAAAATAAGCATCAAAGAAGATGCAATTGTTAAATCCCTTAATAACAAAGGTGGTGTTGATGGCATCTCAACAAAGCTGGTGAAAGACATATACGGTGGTATAAAATATAACTTATTGAATGCTATAAATGTTTCTCTGGAAAGTAGAACCTTCCTGACTCGTGGAAAGAAACACTAGTAGTACCTGTCCCAAAGGTCTCTAAAACGAAATTAGCTGCAGAACACAGACCCATCAATATGTTGCCAGTGTTTGAGAAGATACTAGAAATGTGTGTGCATAGACAGTTAGAAGGATACTTTTCAGTGAACGGATTACTAACGGACAA
Organism: Sweltsa coloradensis; assembly: GCA_024449915.1. Lineage (NCBI taxonomy): Eukaryota > Metazoa > Arthropoda > Insecta > Plecoptera > Chloroperlidae > Sweltsa > Sweltsa coloradensis. Next base: position 138,723 of record JAMZAV010003000.1, read on the forward strand.
ACAATCGGGCTTTCGAAGAAGCCACTCATGTGAATCAGCAGTGCAAGTGCTAGTTGCAGACTGGGCCCAGAACCTGGATGCAAATCTTAATACTGTTGCAATATTCTTAGACTTTAAGAGGGCTTTCGAGACCATTGATAGGAAGAGGTTATTGGACAAATTATATTACATGTATGGTGTAAGAGGAATTGCATTGAAATGGATTGAAGAAATATATCGTATCACGTATATATCATATCACGTATCTTGTAAATAGGAAACAGAGGACAAAATACTATGATGTAACGTCAAACGATATTGGTGTAGAATTAGGTGTGCCCCAAGGATCAGTTTTAGGGCCATTTTTATTTTTAGTCTATATTAATGATATTGTGAACTGTGTAGAAAATTGTTTAGTATATCTATATGCTGACGATACAGTAATATACCTTGCAGGTAAAGATATATATGAATTATTTAGAATTATGAATGTTGAATTAGGTACAATAATTCAGTGGTTGAGCATTAATTTCCTCAAACTGAATGCTGCAAAATCAAAGGGAATGCTTGTAGGTGCTGGCAATTGCAGAGGGAAGAAACCAGCTGAGCTAGATGTATGCTTAGAGATTAAACTAGGAGATGATATAGTAGAATTTGTACCTTATTTTAAGTATCTTGGTATAGTTTAAGATAACAGATTAACTTTCAAGAACATGTAAATTACATAGTAAAGAAGATTAGTATTTTGGATATTGCTTAACGTCTCATATTTATGCAACTGGCAAATAAGTAAAAAAATTGGCTACTTGGGCAGGATAAGTAAGTTCCTATCATTATACACAAGACTGTTAGTATATAAGAGCATAATAGTGCCACATTTTGAGTTTTGTGCAACTATATTATACCAAGTTGGTAAATGTGAAATAAAACAATTGCAAATACTGCAAAACTGGGGCATGAGAATAATATTGAAGTGTAGCCCTACCAAATATACTCCAGTAGTAGATATGTTAGAATGTTTGGAATGGCTAGAAAAATTTAGAATTGGTTAAAGTTGAAAGGGATGATATTTATTAATAAAGTAAAAAATAGACTTCTGCCTAACTACCTTGGTAGAAATTTAAAAAAAATTGACTCGGTTCATAGACATGAAACAAGGCAATGCAAGGCAGATAATATAGGCCTATACCCAGCAGCACCCCAAAAAACTTACAGGGGTGAAATCAATATTTTATACTGGTATACGACAGTACAATTGCCTACCCATAAAAATCAAGGAGGCAAAACAAGTTGTAGAGTTCAAAAATTGTATTGTGAACATCAACTTGTAAATAGGCTTAACTTAGTGTAATGTTTATATTTTGCTTTTATTTTATTTTAATGATGATGATTTTATTGATTTGATGTATTTTATGTATGATCTGTACCGTCTGCTTAGTGAAAAATAGCTCGTGAGCTAAATAAAAGATGATTTGATTTAGTAGTTTTAGGGCGCTTCAACAGCAAAGATTATTCGCGCAAATTAAAATGGGAAAAATACTCAAATATTATATGGAAACTCGATGCCCTTGTTTATGTTTTTATGATTTAATTTTTCTCTCTTGCGTATTTCTATAAAACAATGATTAAAAAAAGTATGGTTACTGTAATTTAAAAGTCATGCAAATGGTAGCAATAATTGCTAACGTCCAAAAGTGCCAATTTGACTCGACCGGTATGTGCGATAATGCCCATACATCGGATATGGTTTGCTCTAAAAATGTTCAATTTCAAATTTTAATTTATTTCAATTTATTAAGACACATATAGATACATTTTTCAAAAGGTATGTTTTTTGTCGCGTAAGTTGGGCAACCACATAAGGAAAATACTTGTTCGTGGTTACCCTATTACAATAGTAGTCTTTATTAATTAATTTATTATTACTATAGCTAAAGCTAAAAACTATTCTACTTTCTAGTTCTAGTACAAAGAGTGTTAATTGTGTAGTAATAACCATTATTTCAATTATTTAACTTGACATAATATGATGTAGATATAATTTAATTGTATAATTTGACAATGATTATAATTAGTGAAACACATGAAAAACTTAAAAATATGTCTAAAAAAGTTACAAACCATCATATTGTACTATTATATGATAACTAATTAATCAAATATGATACAGCTAAATATAGAAATTAGTAACTTTCGGATCAGCTTTCAGTGAAAATGAAAATGAGAATTCAACTCATCTGCCATACTCAAGAGAAGAGAGGACTTAAACATAATATGATATTAAGGATCAGGGGAAAAGCGAAGTGAGACACACGTGACATTATAAGGCTATATTTTACTGATTCGTTCTTAGCCATGGTTTTTAAGTTTAATTTTAATTTTAATCAGTCTTTTTCGAAAACCGTCGGGCTTTGAGAGTTAATATTTCCTCCAGCTTATTAATCGGTAAAGAGTAAATCCACTTGTGTATTTTATTATTGAAAATAGATATTGAGCTATTTCTTATTTCTGGTGGTACATGGTTATACAATTTTGGACCCAAGAAAGCAACTTGCTTCTGTGATAGAGTTTTGTTTACTCTTGGAATTATAAGATTGTGTTTATGGTTTTCTCTTGTTAGTGATTGATGAGATATTTTTCTAAAACTGTTAAGATTGGTATGAACAAACTTTAGGAGATTTTTCGCATACAGCTTTCGAATGTCAAGCATTTTGCTTTCACTGTACAGCAGTAATGTAGGATATTGAAAGTGTTTTTTCATTATTATCTTTAAAATGTGTTTTTGTATCGCAACGAGGGGTATCAGGTGATTATAATAAGTCCCACCCCAGGCTAAAATTCCATATTCAAGTAGAGATTGCGCTAGAGCATAGTAGATCATTTTAAGTGAGGAGAGATTAAGGACGTTTCTAAGTGTGTAATATTTGTACAGAGTGTTCCTTAGTTTTTTGCACACAGATTTAATGTGGCAGTCCCATTTCATGTGCTGGTCTATAGTCACACCAAGATATTGAGTTTGGTAAACTTTTTCAACTGTTTTGCAGTCACATGCAACTGTAGTGGAGCAGGTATTTGTATGGATTTGGAGGTGGTAGTCGTTTATAGGTTGGTCTGTTTCTGTAGGAGAGAAAGCAATGTGAAATGTTTTATCTTCGTTTAGAGTAAGCAAATTTGTATCAAGCCACAGCTTTATTTTTATCATTTCGCTGTCGGCAATTTCATATGTGGTTTTCCAGTTATCGCTTGAGAATATGAGGACAGTGTCATCAGCAAAGGTAATGATTTTACATTTTAATTTGGAATTACACAAGTCGTTTATATATATTGTAAATAGAAGTGGACCTAGAACAGTTCCTTGAGGGACGCCGTATTCAACAATTGAAGAGCTGCTGAGGGTCTCGTTTACTTTTACAACTTGTTCTCTGTTGCTCAAGTAACTCTTTATGAGTTGTAGGGCTACACCTCGGATGCCGTATCGCTCCAGTTTTGCCAACAGTTTTATGTGCGACACGGTGTCAAAAGCTTTAGCTAAATCGAGAAAAACAGCTAATGATTTTTTACCGTTGTCTAGTTGAGAGGTGACGATTTCTGTTAAGGGTGTGAATAGCGTGCTGCGTGTTTAATTTTGTCTGAACCCAAATTGATTAGGGGATAAAATTTTATTAGTTTCAAAGTATTCGTACAATCGGAATTTTATGCATTTTTCGTGAATTTTTGCAATGTTGCTAATTAGGGATATTGGTCTGTAGTTGCTTACGATAGTTTTGTCACCTTTCTTATGAATTGGAATTATTATAGATTTTTTAAAGATGTTAGGAAATATTCCTGTAGTGAAGCTTAAGTCTATGATGTATTTTAGAGGTTTGACTATGTGAAATTTGGCTGATTTGATGATCTTTGTATTTATAAGGTCATGTCCTGGTGCAGAGTTAGTTTTTAGTTCATTGATGTTTCTGATTATCTCTTCGTCAATCGTAGGGTTGAGGAATATCGACCCGTTTTGTTGATTAATAGGAAAATCATCTCTGTTCAGGTGGTTAGAAGACGCAGGCTTATTTAGTATGTTTTCCGCTAGATTTTTCCCCACATCACTAAAGTAGTTCAAGAAAGTTTCTGCAACTAATAGCGGATTACTCTCTGTATTTAAAATGTTATTGTTTACCTTTATTTTGTCTATAGTTTGTTTGGAATTTGCTTTATGATTATTTGTTGCCTCATTGATGACTTTCCATACTTTTTTAATATCTTTATTTGCATCCACTATTCTACTTTTATAATACTCATTCTTAGTAAATTTTATTAACCTATTTAATTGATTTCTATATGTTTGATAATATGATCGTAATTCAATATCATGAGGATTTTTTAAAGCATGCTTGCTCAGTCGATCTCTGTGCTTAATTGACTTTATGAGTCCTAATGTTATCCATGGTTTTAGTTTTTTTGTTCTGTTATTTGTTTTAGTTATAACTTTCTTGGAGCTGGTTTTATGTGCATTTTCAATATGTCAATAAATTTATTTGTGGCTCTGTCTATGTTTCTTTCATTTAGCACCGGTTCCCATGTTTCGTTTGCTAAAAGTTCATCTAGTTGCATGTAATTGAGTACCTCTGTGTGTTTATTGCTATCTTTACATTTATTTGGCTCCATGGTTGCATTTACATTTTTCATTCCAATTATGACAGGATAATGGTCAGTCATTTTTGTTTGTACTATTGCCGAGTGAAATTTTGTAACTTGGTTCGTTTTGAGAAATATGTGATCAACGCAAGATTTTGACTGATTATTGATTCTAGTAGAGTTCATTATCAGTGGTAGAAACCCGTTAGCAGATAAGATATTCAAGTATTCTTGTGTATTTTGTGGTTCTGTTGCTCTTTCTTGATCGGGATTAATATTAATATTTATGTCTCCTATCAGTATAACGTGCTTGTTTTTTAATTTGATAGACTTTTTGTAATTCTTTTAGGAAAACGCGTACTTTGCTAGACGGCGACCTATACATGGCAAGAATAGAGAATGTTTCATTTCTTATAGCGATTATAATTTTGATACAGTTAGCTTGTGTTATTTCTTCTACGATTGCGATCTGTAATTTGTTATAGATTCCATTCCTGATAAATATATAGACTCCGTCAAATTGTGTTAGTTTGTTACTATAGTTGTAGGATGTGTAGCCTTCAATTTCAAATTCGTTCCCGTTTGTTCCTACAAGCTGTGTTTCTGAGAGGATTATAATGTCGAATATAATTTTGGATGTTTCCAATATAATTATGAGTTCATCAAAATGCTTCCTAATACTACGTATATTAAAATGTATTATTTTCGGTCCCGACACATGTGAAAATGTTTCATTTAGTTCGTCAATGCTCCCGAGTATGAGAGAAGAGTTGACTTCATCTAGATCGCATAAACCATCAGTCATCATCTTTTAGATGATTGGAATAGTACTACTACAATGGTTCAAGATATAATAAGTTAAATTCGAATTAAAGTTAAAAGTATAGTATTGCTACAATGGTTTAAGATATAGTCAAGTCAAATTAGAATTAAAATTAAAAGTACAAGCAAGGTATAAAATAAAACATAAAGAGAAAAAAGAAAATACTTTAGTAATGCCTATGCCTTCTATGTTAAGGGAGAAATTAGGTCGGTTATTATACCTTAAGGCAGATTATAAGTTACAATTAAGATTATCTAGAACTAAAAATAAGTTTACAAAAATAATCTAACCTGCAGTATGGACACCTACTTTACTTTACTGATCAATTCTAAAATTACGAGTGGTGTGCCCAAATGTTTAGTTATTAAACTCACATATCTACGTAGAGTAGAGAAGTGATAGATCGGCTTTAGAGTTGATGCGAACTCTTCTTTCTTTGTGAATGGCTATGATTGCTCCGTCTTGCGTCCAGCAGCTCGTTGGGCCAACGATTTTTTGTACATTTCGAAGTAGAAGAGTTGACTTCATCTAGATCGCATAAACCATCAGTCATCATCTTTTAGATGATTGGAATAGTACTCCTACAATGGATCTACATATATACGCATTTATCTATGTTCATATTCCCTTAGGCATAGGGCTACGCCCTACCATCGCAGAAAGTGACAGTGCTGAGGATGATACAGAGGATGATCTAACAGGTAGGTCAGGCCTAGGCCTTGGCTTAAAAATTTAAAAATATATTTTGAACGAATGAATTCGTTTAGGTGACAATTTTAAAAGATTGATAATATGAGTGTATAATAAATTGTCAATATTTGTTATTTTAGATAACTACATCTCATTTGGTGTTGGTGTTGCAAGTTGATCAACAATTATTCATACTTATTTAAATGTTTGAACTCCTAACCGCATGCACGCCGTTGAAGGTGAAAATGTTTTTTCTATCATTTCATTGTGTATTTTCTGTTATTATTCACAAGGTTGTCCAATTTGGATTGGATATTGCTTAACGTCTCATTTATGCAACTAGGCTAATCGAGACGAAGGGAGGGACGTAAGGGATGACGCGGGGGACAAAATCTCCAGTAAGAATAAGCAGCTTGTGGCATTCCACAAATGCATAAATTGTTTTAAAATTGTATATATTTATTTCACATTAAATACTGTTTACAGTAGGCACAGAGAGACTGGTCAAAATAGATGGGATGCAGAAAGTCTGTACTATACAGCAGAAACAACCATATCGGAGAGTTTGCAATGGGTTACCGGTATATTAAAATTAAGTAGCTCGTCTTAATCTCTTGATCACGTACACCTCGAACAGAAGTAAATCAAGGGATGGGTGTAGTCGACCAATAACGACTTAATAGCTTCACAACATTTTACTTCTGATTTCTTGAACACACTGCAACGTTGGGACTCAACAGGACACATGCGGATAGCCCTAGCATTTCAGAAAGTTGATTGACATGCGCGTAACTGTAAGTGAACAATTATTTATATAGAATAGAGCATACTCTAGAAGAATAAATCCTTTACATACATTGATTGAATGATTGTGTCATACAATAAATAATTTGACGATACGATAATATGCCATCATTGGACTAAGTACTTTCTCGAGTCATTACTCATTATTAATGAAAGTTTAAAATGTGTTTGTACAAATGAAGAAATCCAATGTAAAACCATAGAATATTATAATAAAAATTGAAAGTTTGCAATCACAATTCACAACAATCTCACCTGTCACTAGCAACGAAAAGTTATTAAAAAACATGCCTAAAACTCGTTAAAATCACTCCAATCACACTCTAAGAATGGAAAAAAAAATCCGGGGCTGTGCACCCCGGACCCGCATTGACTGGGTGAAATCCCTCCCAAACCCCCCCCCATCGTATTTTATCCAATCATACCTGGATAATTTTTAAACCCTAGCTACGGCCCTGAGCAGGGTAGAATAAAAAGCAAACGAAACCTTCAAGTCTGGACATAACTGACAACATCCTGAAGTTAACAAACATTTAACACAACAATGTAAGGACACAACAGCCAAAACTTGCTGAAACAAAACACGCAGCAGTAAGACGAGCACTCACACACTGACCAAACATAAACCCCACGGGCTGTATGGACCGAACAAAACGGTGCGCAATACCGAGATAACAAGCACTTTACTGACAAGCAATACAGAAAGGGAGTAAAAAAACTTCCAGTCTGGCCAAAACAGACATCCTCGTAACGGTCACACACCCAAAACAAAACCATTCAGTAGTAACAGAAGCCAAGTCCTTGTACTGTGGAGACCCAACAAGAACACAACGAATAACTGAGACAAAACACGTCCGCTTCCTACAAGAACAATTGACCGACTGCAAGACTGCTGCTGCGCTATGTGTACTGTGGCCTGTGTAGATGGCAGTTAAAAGGTGCGGGGCGGCGAGGTCATATCGATGTTGCACGTAAAGTGCATGGAAATTATTCAAAATCGTATGATGACACTAGCACATGATCTCTTATATGCATACAAATAGGTTGCGAGCTAAATTTTAAAGTGTAGTGAGGTTCATCGCGACGATATTATATTTTTGCAGAAAATATCTAAGGATTCTAAGGAGAGAGCAGGCAACGAGACTGAGCCGGCGTATTCAGTAGCTCGCGATACGTGTGTTTACAAGTGCAAACAATAGTGAGAGTTGTGTTACAGTAACAAACACGCTAATTTCCTTGCATCGTCCTTTATTCTGCATCGTGACACAAAATAACACTGCGGATAAATTTATGGGAGAGCTTCGAAAAAAAGAAATACATCAAAACTGTAAAAGTGAAATTGTTTAATCGTTGAAATAACAATTTGGCTTAATTTCTCACTTCACTGCACGTAGGACAGGATTTATGTTTCCATCTTATAACTTATTTGTACGTTATGTTGCCGGGAAAATGTGTTGTGAACATGGTTGCATTGTTTCGAGTACACATTGCTAAGATAAATGTGTTCTGGTTATGATTCGTTCGTTAGAAATACTTATAACATATCACTAGATAGAAGATACCACATTTTTTATCTCAAGGTAGGTTTAGGTGGATAAAACTCTAAGGTGTCACATTTTAATTGAGCATGTATATTCACGTGAAAAAGAATACGGTACACAATAATTGCTTCATCGTGCCATTTGATTTTACCTTGCGACTTTCTCACATAGTTTTACAATGTGGTCCACAGCGGCACAAAACGTTGGTGATTCAACTTTCAAGATAATTTAGTAACTAGGAAAACGCTAAAGTCCCGTCGCGTTGATGGATGGGCTTTTTTGTAAGTTTTTAGTTTTCGTGGGATCTATTACATATCAAGTGCCTTTTGAACGCTTTGTTGGTGTTGTTGTCAAGTTTCTATGTAACTTGTAAATTGTATTGTTAACCTAAAAAAATCATATTAAAACCTTTATTCTATTGATTCTGGCTAACTTTTTTAAAAACTTTTTCTTTCAAAAAGCAATACATCACCATTACCTTAATGTCCATGTGAATATGAACGTTGTAGCCCCACCCGTTTGGCAGAATCGGTCCAAATGTCACGAAAATATCGCACTAAAAATCGGAAAAAATCGTAAAAAGTACTATATTAATGAGAAATATTTCTTCGATTGTACTCAAAAACAATACACCTCTAAGTTTAGAGATTTCGAAGGTCCCCACAAATTTTCATCAAGATTGGATATGCCGTTTGCCTGGTTGAGACTTAACAAACAGACAGAAAAAAAAAAACACCAAGCTAAATTTTTTGGAGGTCAGTGATATTGAAGTCTTCGCTTCGCTCATCCAATAATTTGCCACCACTTACTCGGTAACCCGAAAAAGTAGTCATGAACATATTGTAGCAAGTTTTTCATATAATAATGAACGGTTGTGCAATGTAGGACTACACATTAATTTATTCTATTTCACAAACTTATTCAAAACATTTTCGTAAAGATTGCAGCTGTAGGGTATATACTGTAGACATCAGTTTTACCAGCTGTGATATCTTCAGGTAACAAAACAAGATTATTGGGGTATTAAAGTAATAATTGTTAAGGCATTTTCCGAGGGCTGTATAGAGGACTTAATTCCAACACTTGTAAAAATCTCATTAAAAGTGGTCAGGATTGCTAGTGGATGGATTCGAATCCGTGACCTACCGAGTCAGAATCTCGCGCGTTACACTCGTTGGATGAGCGAAGCGAAGACTTCAATCTGTTCAAAAATGATGATGGAAAAAACCTCTTGCCAAAAAACAGGCATGTGCTAACCCGTGTAGCAGCTCACGGTTTTCACCATTTGTTTTGTCTAGATAGAAAGTTCCATTCATCATATACAGACTGCAAATGCTCCCACTGTTCTAGGGATTGCGACCTGTATCATGTTTTTATATGTCCAGCTAGGACTCATTCCATTACTGATCTTGCCACAAAGGGTCTTGTCTAGAATCAGGTACAAAAAGTAAAATATAGTCTGAAATGTTTAATTTATTAAATTTTGTTGTTGAATTCTGTTGTAAACTTGTAATTTTATTAATCATTTATCCTGTCATTGTCATAGCTGAAATGTAAATTGTAACTATTTGTGTAATTTGTATTGGTGTAATGTTGCCTATGTTACGCCATAGTTGGTGTTGTACTCTCTGGAGTTTAATAAAAGTTAAAAAAAAAAAATACCTCACTAGCACTTTGATGCCGTAGGGGAGCCTCCTAAATTTATGCCTACCAAAAGGAGTACTAAAAGTGCATAGTTTCTGACTTTCTGCAGTTAAGGGGACCTGCCAAAATCCTTGATTTGCATCTAAAGTGCTAAAAAACTGTTGCCCCTGTTAACTGGCTCGCTATCTCCTATACAGTGGGTAGTTGGTAGTGTTCTCTTTTAATGGCTGAATTTAGCTGAACTGGGTCAAGACAAATCCTAATTGTACCATGTGTTTTTTTTACAATTACTAATGGGTTTACCCACTCTGTTGGTTCATCAACCTTATCTATTATGCCTTCTTTCTCTAGCTTAATCAACTCTTTTTTTAATGGTTCACGAAGTCCAAAAGGAACTTTTCTAGCTGCGTGTATTACTGGCTTTACTGTAGGGTCTATTGTTAGGTTGTGTTCTGTATTAAAACAACCTGTACCATTAAAAACATCTTTGAACTCAATTAATAGGTCACTTGGAATGTTTTTTTCTGTTTCTGTTATGTTATCAATTCTTTTTATGAGGCCTAAATCCTGGCATGCTTGTCGTATCGTATCGTATCGGTATCGGTACTATATAATAGTCTTTTAAAACTAAACTGACGCTCTTTGCGCGTAGCGCCACCTTCTTTGCGCGTAGCGCCCGGGCCAGACGCACTTTTGCTCGTGTAGGGTGGTTTTCTTCCTCGGAATTTCACTGGCTACACGGAAAAAAATAGAAACGTCATTTCGGACCATTTATTTTCGAGCCACAGTGGCGGACAGGGAAAATGGTCATTTCAGGAAATTAGGTGTTTTTTGGGGCGGTTTATTTTATGGGGGGCAGACGGTTCGACGGATCCGGACGGGACCGGATGGGTTGGTGGGTTTGGACTTTTGGCTTTTTGGGTGTTGTGGAAATTTTGCATTTCGGCAGCCATCTTGGATTTTGGCCAATACTAGAAAATGAGCTTGCGAATAGTGACATTTCGGTTGGCGCCAGTTTTTTTCCACAGTTTTGATTCCAATTTTTCAAAATTTTGATACCACCTAGGGAATGGTTTATCTCAGCTTAGAACGGGAGATCTCGAGGATTGTTCAAAATTTGGACATTCCAGGGCGGTTTCAGTTTTTTTACCCTAGACGGCCGCCTTTGGCAATTTTTTAGCCGATGAAGGATTTTTTTGGAATTTTTCTTTTTGGTTGCGTCCCATGCGGGCATGCATGGGCCACTATGCAATACCAAAATTTTGGAAATTCCGCCATTTTGCCCTATGTGACTTGTCCGCTCAAAGGGTACACTACGGCCGAAATTGACCGTTTCTCGACCAGGAGGGCTGGGTTTTCAAATGGAGGGGTTGGGTCCGAATACGTAGTCAGGATATGTCAAATTTAAAGACGTGTGCAAAATATTTCTTTGGATTTCCCAAAAAAATGGTTGGTGATTTGGAAATTCCAAAAAACATTTCTTTTTTTAACAACTCGGCCAGTTTTTGTCCGATCGTGTCCATTTCGGGCGCAATTTGAGCGGGCGGACGAGGTTGACTTTTTGGCGTCATGGAAAAGTGTCTGGAAATTCCAGGAATTCCAGGAATTCCAGAAAAGTGTAAATGTAGTCCGATTTCCAAATTTTTTTTACCCCGGGGTTCGGGGCGGCAGGGCGAGTGGTTAAATGCTAAAAAAATGTCAAAAAAGAATTTACATCCGGGAATTTTCTGGAATAATGGCGGGAAATTCCCGGAAATTTCCAAAGTTGTCGGATTTTGAAAAAATTTTCACCAAAATGTTTGGGGCACCAAGGCAAGTGCCAAGGGTCCCTAAAAATTTCATCCGGACGAATGGATATCCTGGAATTCCGGGAACGACGGAGGAAATCGCCCGAAAAACACGCGTCAAGGTCCGCAGGACGGCCAAAAACGGGCCGATTTGAATATATAGACCCGGCAATTTTCCGGGGATTGCGGAGGTCATCTGGGCCGAAGGCCTAACCCAAAAAAGCGACCCGTGGGCGCGCGAAGCACACCTTGTCGGTATCGGTATCGGGACTATATAATAGTCTTTTCTTTTAATATAATAGTCTTTTAAAACTATCCTGACGCTCTTTGCGCGTAGCGCCACGTTCATTGCGCGTAGCGCCCGGGCCAGACGCACTTTTGCTCGTGTAGGGTGGTTTTTTCCCTCAAAATTTCACTTGCTACACGGAAAAAAATAGTGACGTCATTTCGGACCATTTATTTGCGAGCCACAGTGGCGTTCCAGAAAAATGGTCATTTCAGGAAAAGTGACGTTTTTGGGGTCGATTTATTTTCTACAGGGCATACGGTTGGACGGATCCGGACGAGACCGTGTGGGTTGGTGGGTTTGAAATTTTGGCTCTTTGGGTGTTGGGGCAATTTTGCATTTCGGCGGCCATCTTGGATTTTGGCCAATACCAGAAAAATAGCTTGCGAAAAGTGACATTTTGATTGACGACACTTTTTTTCACCAGTTTTGATTCCGATTTTTTAAAATTTTCACACCACCTAGGGAATGGCCCATCTCAGGGAATGACACAAGATGGGCCCAAAATTTTGGAATTTGGACATTCCAGGGGTGTTTCAGTTTTTTTGAACTAGACGGCCGGCTTTGGCAATTTTTTCGCCGATGAAGGAATTTTTTGTAATTTTTCTTTTTGGTTGCGTCCCATGCGGGCATGCATGGATTACTATGCATAACCAAAATTTTGGAAATTCCGCCATCTTGCCCTATCTGACTTGTTCGCTCAATCGGTACACTACGGCCGAAATTGGCCGTTTCTCGTCCGGGGGGGCTGGATTTTCAAAATGGAGGGTCGGGTCCGAATACCTAGTCAGGATATGTCAAATTGAAGACGAGTGCAAAAAATTTCTTTGGATTTTCCAAAAAAATGGTTGGCGATTTGGAAATTCCAAAAAAACATTTCTATTTTTAACAGCTCGGCCAGTTTTTCTCCGATCGGGTCGTTTTTGGGCGCAATGAGAGCGGACGGACGAGGCCAACTTTTTGGCGTCCAGGAAAAGTGTCTGGAAATTCCAGGAAATTTCCCAGAAATTCCAAAAAAGTGTAAATGTTGTCCGATTTCCAAATTTTTTTACCCAGGGGTTCGGGGCGGCAGGGCGAGTGGTTTTAATGCAAAAAAAAATGTCTTTGGGAGAATTTCCATCAGAGAATTTCCTGAAATGATGGCGGGAAATTAACGAAAATTTTCCAAAGTTGTCGGATTTTGGAAATTTTTTCGACAAAATGTTTGGGGCACCAAGGCAAGTGCCGGGGGTCCCCAAAAATTTCATCCGGACGAATGGATATCCTGGAATTCCGGGAACGACGGAGGAAATCGTCCCGAAAACACGCGTCACGGTCCGCAGGACGGCCAAAAACGGACCGATTTAAACAGATCGACCCGGCAAATTTACGGGGGGGCTAGGGGGGTCAAAGGGTTGCCGGAATTGTTTAACAGGAACATAAAAATCCAGGAATTTCGGTAATAATGGCCGAATGTTCCACAAAATAAAAAAAAAAAAAACACAAGACAAAAAAAAAAAAAAAAGGTACGCTTAATAGTAGCGAAGCCAAGGTGTGCTGGGCGCCCGCTAGTCGTATCGTATACTGTATAATAGTCTTTTAAAACTATCCCGACGCTCCTTGCGCGTAGCGCCACCTTCTTTGCGCGTAGCGCCCGGGCCAGACGCACCTTTGCTCGTGTAGGGTGGTTTTTTCTCTCGGAATTTCACTGGCTACACGGAAAAAAAGGTGACGTCATTTCGGACCATTTATTTACGAGCCACAGTGGCGTTCGAGAAAAATGGTCATTTCAGAAAAAGTGACGTTTTTGGGGTCGATTTTTTCTAAAGGGCAGACGGTTGGACGGATCCGGACGGGACCATGTGGGTTGGTGGGTTTGGACTTTTGGCTTTTTGGGTGTTGGGGCAATTTTGCATTACGACGGCCATCTTGGATTTTGGGTCAATACCAGAAAACAGCTTGCGAAAAGTGGACATTTCGATTGACGACCTTTTTTTCGCCAGTTTTGATTCCGATTTTTTTAAATTTTCACACCACCTAGGGAATGGCCCATCTCAGGGAATGACACAAGATTGGGCCCAAAAATTTTGGAATTTGGACATTCCAGGGGTGTTTCAGTTTTTTTGAATAGACGGCCGGTTTGGTGGCAATTTTTTCGCCGATAAAGGGAATTTTTTGTAATTTTCTTTTTGGTTGCGTTCCCAGCGGGCATGCATGGGCTACTAGCAAAACCAAAAATTTTGAAAATTCCGCCATCTTGCCCTATGTGACTTGTCGCTCAATCGGTTTACACTACGGTCGAAATGAGACGTTTCCCCGCCCGGGGGGGCTGGGTTTTTCAAAATGGAGGATCGGGTCCGAAAAACCTAGTCAGGATATGTCAAATTTAAGACGTGTGCAAAAAATATCTATGGATTTCCCCAAAAAATGGTTGTTTATTTGGAATTTCCAAAAAACATTTCTTTTTTTAACAGCTCGGCCAGTTTTTGTCCGATCGGGTCCATTTTGGGCGCAATGAGAGCGGGCGGACGAGGCCGACTTTTTGCTTTCCAGGAAAAGTGTCTGGAAATTCCAAGAATTTCAGGAATTCCAGTTAGTGTAAATGTTGGGCCCAAATTTCAGAAATTTTTTAAACTAGGGGTTCGGGGCGAAAAGGCGAGTCATTAAATGGGGAAAAAAATGTCCTGGAAGAATTTCCATCCGGGAATATCCTGGAATAATGACGGGAAATTCTCGGAATTTTTCAAAGTTGTCAGATTTTGAAATTTTTTTCGCCAAAATGTTTAGAATGGCAAGACGAGTGTGGGGGTCACCCAAAAATTCTTCCCGGACGAATGGAAACCCTGGAATTCCGGGAACGACGGAGAAAATCACCCGAAAACACGCGTCACGGACCGCAGGATGGCCAAAAACGGACCAATTTGAACTAATCGACCTGGCAAATTTACGGGGGGGCTAGGGGGGTCATCTGGGGGGCCGAAGGCCTAACCCAAAAAAGCGACCCGTGGGCGCGCGAAGCACAACTTGTCTTATCTTATCTTATCTTATCTTACTATATAATACTCTTTTAAAACAGGACCCGAGTGTCTTGCGCGTAGCGCCCACGTTCATTGCGCGTAGCGCCCGGGCCAGACGCACCTTTGCTCGTGTGGGGTGGTTTTTTCCCTCGAAATTTCACTTGCTACAC
This sequence comes from Sweltsa coloradensis, assembly GCA_024449915.1. NCBI lineage: Eukaryota > Metazoa > Arthropoda > Insecta > Plecoptera > Chloroperlidae > Sweltsa > Sweltsa coloradensis. Next base: position 154,063 of record JAMZAV010003000.1, read on the forward strand.
GGAAAAAAATAGTGACGTCGATTCGGACCATTTATTTTCGAGCCACAGTGGCGGACAGGGAAAATGGTCATTTCAGGAAATTAGGTGTTTTCAGGGGCGGTTTATTTTATGGAGGGCAGACGGTTCAACGGATCCGGACGGGACCGGATGGATTGGTGGGTTTTGGACTTTGATTTTTGGGTGGTGTTTCAATTTTGCATTTCGGCGGCCATCTTGGATTTTGGCCAATACCGGAAAAATAAGCTTGCGAAAAGTGAAATTTCGTTCCTAGACACTTGTTTTCCGGCAGTTTTGATTCCAATTTTTCCAAATTTTGCACCCCCCTAGGGAGGCCCATCTCAGGGAACTATGAAGCATTTCGTGGAATTTCCAAAATTGGACATTCCAAGGCACTTTCAGTTTTTTTTACCCTAGACGGCCAACCTTTGGCAATTTTTTCACCGATGAAGGAATTTTTGTAAATTTTTCTTTCGGTTGCGTCCCATGCGGGCATGCATGAGCCACTGTTCAAACCAAAATTTTGGAAATTCCGCCCCTCTTTCCCTATGTGACTTTTCCGCTGAATGGGTACGCTACGGCCGAAATTGACCGTTTTCTCGACCAGGGGGGCTTAGTTTTCAAAACGAAGGGTTGGGTCCGAATACCAGTCAGGATATGTCAAATTAAGACCGTGTGCAGAAAATTTCTTTGATTTCCCAAAAAAATGGTTGGTGATTTGGAAATTCCAAAAAAAAATTTCTTTTTTTAACAGCTCGGCCAGTTTTTGTCCGATCGGGTCGTTTTTGGGCGCAAAGAGAGGCGGCGACGAGGCCAACTTTTTGGCGTCCAGGAAAAGTGTCTGGAAATTCCAGGAATTCCAGGAATTCGGAAAAAGTGTAAATGTTGTCCGATTTCCAAATTTTTTTTTCCCAGGGGTTCGGGGGGGGGCAGGGCGAAATGGTTTTAATGCGAAAAAAAATGTCTTTGGAAGAATTTCCATCCGGGAATTTCATGGAATAACGGGGGGAAATTCCCCGGGAAATTTTTCCCAAAATTGTCGGATTTTTAAAAAATTTTCACCAAAATGTTTGGGGCACCAAGGCAAATGGGCCCGGGGTCCCAAAAATTTCATCCGGACGAATGGATATCCTGGAATTCCGGGAACGACGGAGGAAATCGCCCGAAAACACGCGTCACGGACCGCAGGACGGCCAAAAACGGACCGATTTAAACAGATTGACCCGGGAAAAATTACTAGGGGGGCTAGGGGGGTCGAAGGGTTGCCGGAATTGTTTAACAGGAACACAAAAATCCAGGAATTTCTGTAATAATGGCCGAATGTCCCACAAAAAAAAAAAAAAAAAAAACACAAGACAAAAAAAAAAAAAGGTACGCTTAATAGTAGCGAAGCCAAGGTGTGCTGGGCGCCCGCTAGTGGGCGCGCGAAGCACACCTTGTCTTATCTTTCTTATCTTTCTTACTATATAATACTCTTTTAAAACTATCCTGACGCTCTTTGCGCGTAGCGCCACGTTCATTGCGCGTAGCGCCCGGGCCAGACGCACTTTTGCTCGTGTAGGGTGGTTTTCTTCCTCGGAATTTCACTGGCTACACGGAAAAAAATAGTGACGTCGATTCGGACCATTTATTTTCGAGCCACAGTGGCGGACAGGGAAAATGGTCATTTCAGGAAAAGTGCTGTTTTTTGGGGCGGTTTATTTTATGAGGGGCAGACGGTTCGACGGATACCGAACGGGGGCCCGGGTGGGTTGATGGGTTTGGACTTTTGGCTTTTTGGGTGTTGTGGAAATTTTGGGATTTCGGCAGCCATCTTGGGGTTTGGCCAATACTAGAAAATGAGCTTGCGAATAGTGACATTTCGGTTTGGCGGCAGGTTTTTTTCCACAGTTTTGATTCCCAATTTTTCAAAATTTTGATACCACCTAGGGAATGGTTTATCTCAGCTTAGAACGGGAGATCTCGAGGATTGTTCAAAATTTGGACATTCCAGGGCGGTTTCAATTTTTTTACCCTAGACGGCCGCCGTTGGCAATTTTTTAGCCGATGAAGGATTTTTTGTAATTTTTCTTTTTGGGTTTCGTCCCATGCGGGCATGCATGGGCCACTATGCAATACAAAAATTTTGGAAATTCCCCCATCTTGCCCTATCTGACTTGTCCCCTGAATCGGTAAAACTACGGCCGAAATTGACCGTTTCTCGACCGGGGGGGCGGGGTTTTCAAAATGGAGGGTCGGGTCCAAATACCTAGTCAGGATATGTCAAATTGAAGACGAGTGCAAAAAATTTCTTTGGATTTCCCAAAAAAATGGTTGGCGATTTGGAAATTCCAAAAAAACATTTCTTTTTTTAACAGCTCGGCCAGTTTTTTCTCCGATCGGGTCCTTTTTGGGCGCAATGAGAGCGGGCGGACGAGGCCGAAATTTTTAACGTCCTGGAAAAGAGTCTGGAAATTCCAGGAATTCCAGGAATTCCAGAAAAGTTTAAATGTTTTTCCGATTTCCAATTTTTTTTTGCCCAGGGGTTCGGGGCGCAGGGCGAGTGGTTTAATGGAAAAAAGTCTTGGAAGAATTCCATCCGGGGAAATTTTCCCGGAATGATGGCGGGAATTCCCGGAAAATTCCAAAGTTGTCGGATTTTGGAAATTTTTTCGCCAAAAAAACTTGGGGCACCAAGGCAAGTGCCAGGGTCCCTAAAATTTCATCCGGACAAATGGATATCCTGGAATTCCGGGAACGACGGAGGAAATTGACCGAAAACACGCGTCCCCGGTCCGCAGGACGGGCCAAAAACGGACCGATTTGAATATATCGACCCGGCAAATTTACGGGGGGCTGCGGAGGTCATCTGGAGGGCCGAAGGCCTAACCCAAAAAAGCGACCCGTGGGCGCGCGAAGCACAATCTTACTATATAATACTCTTTTAAAACAGGACCCGAGTGTCTGCGCGTTTGCGCCCACGTTCATTGCGCGTAGCGCCCGGGCCAGACGCACCTTTGCTCGCGTGGGGTGGTTTTCCTCCTCGAAATTTCACTGGCTACACGGAAAAAAATAGTGACGTCGATTCGGACCATTTATTTTCGAGCCACAGTGGCGGACAGGGAAAATGGTCATTTCAGGAAAAGTGGTGTTTTTTGGGGCGGTTTATTTTCTATAGGGCAGACGGTTCGACGGATCCGGACGGGACCGGATGGGTTGGTGGGTTTAGACTTTTGACTTTTTGGGTGTTGGGGCAATTTTGCATTTCGGCGGCCATCTTGGATTTTGGCCAATACCGGAAAAGTGGCTTGCGAAAAGTGACATGTCGTTTACCAACACTTTTTTCCCACTGTTTTGATTCCAATTTTTCAAAATTTTAACACCACCTAGGGAATGGTCGATCTCGCGCTAACACGAAGGTTTTTTTGGAATTTCCCAAATTTGGACATTCCAGGACAGTTTCAGTTTTTTTACCCCAGACAGCCGGCTTTGGCAATTTTTTCGTCGATGAAGGAATTTTTTGTAATTTTTCTTTTCGGTTGCGTCCCATGCGGGCATGCATGGGCATGTTCAAAACCAAAAATTTTGGAAATTCCCCCATCTTGCCCTATGTGACTTGTTCGCTGAATGGGTACGCTACGGCCGAAATTGACCTTTTCTCGACCGGGGGGGCTTAGTTTTCAAAATGAAGGGTTGGGTCCGAATACCTAGTCGGGATATGTCAAATTAAAGACGTGTGCAAAAAATTTCTTTGGATTTCCCAAAAAATGGTTGGCGATTTTTGGGAAAATTTCCCAAAAAAACATTTCTTTTTTAACAGCTCGGCCAATTTTTGTCCGATCGGGTCGGTTTTTGGGCGCAATAAGGGGCGGACGGCGAGGCCGACTTTTTGGCGTCCAGGAAAAATGTTGGAAATCAGATTCCAGGAATTCCAAAAAGTGTAAAT